>OV702279.1:375219480-375382798 GCA_916181665.1 Avena sativa | reverse complement strand
GTGGTGTGCCTGGAAAAATTGCTGCTGAAGGTGCCGCGTGAGTACCTGACGCTGTCACTCCCGTATAGCTCCGTCCCACATCGGCGGCGGAAACGGCCGGAGGAGATGTCGCTGGCCCACATCGACGCGCCGCGTGACTACCTGTCGCTCTCGATCAAGCCCTCGGAACAACCCAAGCGCCGACACGTGAGTGGTGGTGGTGGCGGCTCCGTCGTCGCGGATGCCTCCTCGGTGGGTCGCGTCGAGCAGCGCGGCGCTCGTGGTCGTGGAGGCCTTGCTCCCTCCGCCGCCGCCGCCCGTGCAAATCGCGGCGCGATGTCTGCCACCTAAGAAGAGGAAGCTCGCGGCCGCTTGTGTTTACCAAGAAACAGCAGGAACGGCTCCGGCCAGCAGCTCACAGTGTCTAGCTCTAGCGATCGTGAACCACCACAACGGCGTCGCCCGATCTTCCTGTCCACCCGGCGCCCGCGGTGATGGCGAGACGCGCTTCCCGGCGACAATGGCCTCCCACTCCCACCCAATCGACGCCGTCCCACTGCAGGCAGTTTGCATCCGCGGCGGAGTCCGACACCAGATCAGGCTCAGCGACGGCGCCAGCAGAGAGATCATCACAACGCACGACGCCGCATCCACCTCAAGCAGCGCCGCGCCGCCGCCACCGGAGCCGGCCTGGATACGCGAGAAGCTGGGCCTCGCCGCCGGGCACGACCTCATCTTCATCGCCGGCAAGCGCGTGCAGCGCTCGGACATCGACAAGCAGCAGAGCCGTCTCATGATACCGCGCGGCGAGACCAATGACCGCCTCCTGCCGCTCCTCGACCCCGACCAGCGCCGCGCCGCCGGCCTGCACGAGGCATGGGAGAGGCCGCCGAAACACGAGCAAAACAACGGCGGCAACGGGGAGAGGCCGACCAGGGTGCAGGGAAAGGTGCACGGCGGGCTCGTCGTGCAGGTCGCCGTCAACCGCGCAGGTAATAACAATAAGTGGATGGATGCTAAGCTGACACGGTGGGATTCAAACGGCAGCACGGTGCTGAAATTCGGAAACGCCGAGAGCTTCGTCTCCGAGAGTGGCCTGAGGAAGGACGACGACATCCAGATTTGGGCGTTCCGGCGGTACGGTGGTCTGAACCTGGTCATCGCCAAGATCGACGGCGAGACAGCGGCAGGAGGGCAGCAAGTCACCCTAGTGTAGTGTCTGATGATGTGTATGTTTTCAGTTCCTTTTTACACTTGATAGAAAAGGATGCGTAGCAGATTTGCGAGATCTCGTGACCGATGGTGATGCAAAAACAGAGCCTCAATTCACGTGAAAACAATCTCCAAGATGATAAAAGTTTACAGGTCTATGAAATGTTTCCATAAAAGCCGTAATGCCTATTAAGTACTACTACTAATCTGTTACCGGCGCTCCTGTAATAACATTAAAATCGATGAGGCATGGCAAGAAAGCTAATGGAGGCTCTGAATCCAGACCAGTATCATAAGTGCTATATGATGATCCTGGCTACTTCCCCATGCAGCTAGCTAGCACATGAAAGCCTCACCGTGTACGTGGCCCTTCCTCTCTCGCAACTCGCACTCGCAGTTTACGTCCCCTCCAAACCTGCACAACCCAAAGCCAAAACATAAAACCATCCATCCGGTTATCAACAGGCCAAATAATACACGATATAGTGACCTGTTTGTTGAGGTCCCAGATGGCGTCCTCCGACCCCTCATGCGTCGCCATTGTCACAAAACCAAACCCTCGGGAGCGCCGCCGAGCTCCTCTCCCGCTGTAAAGGACTTTAGCATGGACCACTTCGCCGTACTTCGCTGAACAGCTGCTTCAGCTCAGAGCCGTCCACCTCCCAGGGTAGATTAGCCACGAAGAGCTTTACCGAAGAAGAAGAAGAAGACACGGATCGATGGGGAGACGGTGTTTCTTCTGCCCGGGCAACCCTAGGAGTAGCTGTAGCAGCTGCCTTGCTCACAGTGACGAGCCTGCCGAACAGTGCCTGAATTACCCACGGTAATGTGAAATGTCAATCAGCAAAGTATGAAACCTTTCTACATTCTTCAGCGCTTAGGATTTACACTTATGTGACACTGGCCTCGGGAAGTGATGATAGGTAAAAGAAATGAATCATGTCGAAAACACTCACATATATAGTATGTAATTAGCATACCCATGACTAAGCTAGTAAATAAAGTTAGCAAAGTGCAGGGACTGATTACGTTGCTTCAGTCCAGATTAAGGTACTGTCATGAAATGACTAACTTCGTATACAGACCAGAAACCAATACCACACTGCCATAGGAACCCAATACAGGAGAATTATGCAAATGCAAACTAGGGTCTAGGGGGGGACATTATATACTTGTTGAACTATTTGCGAACGAGCTGCAACCAAGATAGGAGAAATGGTCCCTTTTAAATCGACGAGATTAGCTGCATCAAGTTATCGTTTATCAAAATACTCACACGCAGATGGTAATTCTTCACAGCATTCTCAGCCTCCTGAACAGTACTCATGGTGACATACTCATATCCACAGCTCAGGCTTGTTTCTCTGTCGTAGATGATCTGCACAGACAGAAAGTAGAAACTGTGTTTTAGAACAAAGAGAAAACACATGCTGGTAGTAACTGTATTGTCTAACTGCCTCCCAACACGACTGACGAAATAGACATCGCGTAGGGTACAGAGGACATGGAACAAATGCCTTCAGTCTTCATAAGAAATATATTTAAATTATTTATGTGTTTATGAAGAAGCTACAGCTGTACACCCAACAAATTAATAAGGAGTATAATGACCAATAGTCACTATGTATTTGCAAAAATAGAAAACCCATGCATGTCCTAGTCACTCTATTGTCTAACTGCCTCCCAGCAACACTGACATGAATAGCCTTGCCTTCAGTCTTCATAAGAAACATATTAAAACTATTTCACAGTTTATCAAGAAGCTAAAACTGTAGTAAGAAGTATAATGACCAATCCAAGTGGCTAGAAATGAATTTGACATCTCTAAACAGCACAAACATCAGAACAAACATGATCACACAGCTACCAAGTACAACATAAAAAATATCGCACAATCTCACAAAGCTGAAATTCAATTCCAACAGCTCCACCCTGTGGAGTTCAACGACACACATCACCACATAGAACAGGGGAGTACAGAACTGCGCGATGTTGTTACAGTAGTTGCAGACTTGTAGAGCCATTTTTTACTTGTGCATATATTACCGATGAAATCAGAAAGCTTAGGCACTTCTTCACATATCGATGAGCAGGCAGGTGAACCAAGAAGGCTACATTACCGATGAACCAGAATCTGAGGACAATGAAGAGACAGACAAGGCTCACCTCCGAGAACACGACGGTTCCAGCATACTCAAAGAGCTGGCCAAGGTACTCGCTGTCAATGCCATAGGGTAGGTTCCCGACGCACACAGTTGCCTCCTCGTCCTGTCCAAGTACTCCTCCTCATCCTCCACACTGTAATCCTCCGATGTGCACTCCTCGTAATAATCCTGATGTCTGCCCTCCACTCTGTACTCCTCCGATGTGTACTCCTCGTAATATTCCTGCTCTCTCGGTGATGGCGTTGACGGGTACACAACATTCTGGTGCTTTTCTGGATAAGTTGCTGGCAGAATTTTGCACTTGAATGCTTGCCTCAGTGTTCTCCACTTTGTTTCCTTATCAGTAGCATGGCAATGATCATTATTCAACAGACCTTTGCCCCAATATTTGCATGGAGCTGGAGCATCACATACAAAGCAGTAGCACTGCAGTTGAAAAGAAAGAGCGCGCAATCAAGTTACAAAATGCCCAACTGTCTATTCTGCTACTATAATCATCATAATCATATTGCCAACAGCATCAGGGACAGGGAGTGCAAAAAGCTTGTTACTTACCATGCTACAATGTTTCACGTGAGAAGTAGCGCTGAATGGCAATTCAGAACATATATGGCGCGGGTGAGGGAAGTCCTTGCATGCTATCTGCATAAGTATACCATCTAACTGTAAGTAAACTGATAAAGGAGCGCTACCACAAGTAAAATGCAGTTGTATAAGTTCTACGGTAAAGCTCCTCGCATATCTCTGTCGAATTTACCTGATGGGGGAATTATAGGAAATCTGTATATTTACTTTGACAATGGGGACAGGTAATCAACGACCTATATAGATGTACTTAAGCAGAACGGTTCCATGTTGCAAGTTGAATAATGCATTTTTTACTTTTTGGAAAAAAACAATGATGCATCCTTCACCAATTACCCAATAGTCGAATCAGAAACTATGTTCTGCAGCACACGCACGCGGTTCCTAAATTAACATATGCTCTCTGAACAAAATTCTCAGTTCGATTCGGAAGTGACAAATACAAACCATCTTTAACAAATTAGATACTACTATTTGAACCCGAAAGTATGTTTTGTGGCAGTGAAACGCGCGGCAACTAAATTGGCTTATGCTCTGTGAACCAAATTCTCGATTCGATTCACTAGGCATTAGCCGCCAAGGCTCCAACGCAACAAGGTAGGTATAGGTATGCCCCCCAAAATAGCAATCTGATCATCTCTAGCATAGTATGGATCATCAATATAAAAGGAAACCAGCACTATGTATACCTCGCCCTTCACCGCAACGATCTCGACCTCGTTATCGTTCCGCCCTTTTTCACCCGCAACGGCGACCGGCCTGCGAGGGTCGCCGTCCAGAATCACGCAATCGTCGTCGTCGTCGTCGTCGTCGTCAACCTTCCCGACGCGAGCGCCGGCGCACTTGCCCTTCTGCTTCCTCTGCAGCGGCGGCCGCACCGGAGAGTCGCGGATCGCCACGGAGCCTTCGAAGAGCTTCGCGAGCTGATCCCCACCACGAGGCGGCCCCATCGCCTCCACGCTCCCGCCCGAACCCAGACGGGACTGCGCGCCTGCCCCCTCCCTGCGCCGCTGGGAGTGAGATGAGACGTGGGGGGAGGAGCACGGCCGGTTCGGCGATGGATGGGCTTGGGCGGGGAAAGCGGGCAGCGATTCCGGAGAAGGCAGCGCGGTATCCGTTGGTGACGACTGCGCGAGATGTGGAGCCCGCTCGCAGTTTTAGGGGCAGTTGCTTTCGTCTTTTGAAACTTTGAATTTCTGTACTGAGTACCACCGCAACGTATTACCAGTATGGCAGTATGGGGCACGGGCGCAAGCATTTCTTTTCTGTTTGAGAAATTTTGTTATACTTCTACAAGGAATGATGTACAGTAATACTACTACTTATATAACTTTAAATGGCCTATGAACTGCATGGGTTGCTCCCAATTTGATTCACACAATCTTTTACATTCCAGCAAGTAATGTGAGGAGGCACAGGGCCTAGATCTGCTTACATGGTTATAATCGTAATTCAGGTATAGAACCTATGCTATTTTTTCTGAAGGTAAAGCATCATCCTCATGTTTAACCTTCAACAATGGTGGGACCGTTGTCCTAAGGAAGCCTGCAGATGGCTAGAAAGCCAAGCATATAGTCTCTACTCAACATGGAGCCTCTGCTTGAATTGTAGAGTGACGGAATACTCGTATGTATCGTTTCTAACCTCTGCTGGAGCGCTGTTTTGAACTCAGCAACGACTGGAGTTCTCCAAGGTGCAGGAGCAACCTAGCCAGTAGCCAATAATAAGAGACAACAAATGAACCAACTAGGAAGGAGATGCACAACGACAGGCGAGGTATAGGAAGAGGGAGCTGTGCAGAAGGAAATAAAATGAGAGGAAAGCAGAGACCACTATGATAGCTGCTTCTCACACATGACATGACGGGACTCGAAAGGATCCAGATCTACATGTGACATGAGAACCTCACGAAATGGCTTTGCGCCCCGCTTTGAAACTCATCTACAAGAAATATGTCGTAAGAATGAGGGATCTAATACGATTTGGATAAACTAAGAATATCTCCAATTTCATTCAAAATAGCTCGCTTAATTAAAAGAAACGGTCAGCTATTCGATAGGCATACCATTCAATAGAGGGATCGAAAATCAGATCAACGGCGAAGTAAGAAGGTTTCAGGAAAAATCAGAAATGGAACATGTTAGGTAACTAGGTCTCAAGAGTTACAAGACTGATGCTCCGCACATATAGCGAAACCGAAAACAAATCATCATCAGTCCAACGACACACAAAACATGTTAAACCACTCTGCCAGAGACGTGGACCCCTCTCTGCGCTCGAGCCACAAACTTGGCTACTCCAAGCTGCTTTACTCCGCAACAAGTAGGGAACACACGTGCGGGCTTGCCGAACTTGGCCCGCAACAGTGAGCCAGCACCAGAACAAAGAGTGCAGGGGGCTCAGTAATTTGTGTGCTGCTGCCAGCTCTGGTGAGATGCCTGCTGCGATGGGGCCGCCTGGTAGCCGTTCAGGCTTCCCTCCGCTGGGTTCTGGGGGTGGTGCTCCTGGGTCATGTTGCCCTGGGAATGGTAGAATGCCGGGTACCCATGGCCCCCAAACTGGGATGGCTGCTGGGGCTGAGGCGCCTGGCGAAAGCCACCCTGCTGTTGAGTCTGTCCCTGGTAGCCATAGAATTGGGTAGGAGTGAGTGCTGATGCTGCTCTTGAACCAGCCCCATGATGCCACATCGCAGAGTTATCGCCCTGAAATGAATAAAACATGAATCAGCACAAAAAGGATTTACTGGGACAGAGTCCCAGAGAGCACCCAGTATTTTTAAGGATGCACAGAGGGTCGCTCACAATGGTTACCTGCTGCTGCTGCTGCTGTTGCTGCTGGAGAGCAGCCATATATTGATTGGCAGCTTTGTACTGAGCGTTCATAACTTCATCAAAAGGATTCGTTGCAGCAGGGGTAGCATTCTGGTTAAGGGCAAAGTTAGCTGGTAAATTACTTGAGCTTCCAAAGCCTCCATAACCAGATATGACTGATGAAGGTTGTTGCTGTTGTTGTAAGTTTGGATCTGACATGTTATTCTTGTATTGTGGCATCGAGTACTTCATGCCAGCTCCAGGTACAGCAGCGGCAGGCTGATGGAACTGTCCATTACTCGAGTATGCTTGCTGGAAGGCAGTTGATGGTATGTAAGCAGGATAGTTTTGCGCCAAGTACGGGTAGCCAATCATATTTGTGAAAGGTGCAATAGGTAAAGTTGGCTGAGAGTAAGGATGGACGGTTAATTGCTGAGGGAGAGGGGGGCCTGTCTGAATACTGGAACTTGGAAGGTTTTGTGTAGATTGAGTGTTCGAGAAAACTCCTGATTTCAGAGGCTGAAAGGAAAAGAATACAATTAGGACCAAGAAATACATGCAACATAAAATTAACATACCAGATGTCAATAATATTCAACAATTGAGTTAGAAAATTACAGCCCCGGAGGAAAATTAACAAGTTCACTGTGTTGGCTGCGAAGTGAAGATTGTATGTTTCCATTAGAATAAGTGGTTAGACTCATGCTGCATTTTGTCTTAACTTATAAATATTGCCAAGTGCAGATTGCATGTTTCAATTAGAATAAATGGTTAGACACATGCTACATTTTGTCATTAACTTATAAATATACATTGATTACTGACTATATGAAAAGTTTTTCTAGCGCTAGAAAAACCTACAAAACTAAAACAAAGAACATTAGGTCTTTCATAGATTCCAAATTTATACTCCCACGAAATATGAATATAAATGAAGCACAAAGATAAATAAATTCAAGGGTTTAAATTACCTCCTGCATGGAGATGGCTTGTCCAGTAGTAGTTGGTGCAGCCGAGTTATATCTTGTACCCATTGACTGTGCTGCCAACAAAGGTGATAAACTGAAGTCCAAGTCCCGAAGCGGAGGCATATTTGACCCCAACAGGTTGTGCTGTAATGTATTTGCTTGCTGGAGGAAACATAAGTAAACAATTATGCCAAAGCTATACAGACTGGATTAAATAATTAAACATGCCAAAGATGATGAGTTTAGCAGAATCATTTTCGGTGAATAAGTTCGTCATGTTTGAACAGAGGTATGGAAAACCAGAACATGCTAGCCTGTCCAGACTCCAGACGATCCTCATTTTAACACATCCATGAATTGTACGTTAAAGGTGGGCTATGCAGAAGAACATGCTATAATGAGATCACTACCCACGTTCTTGAATATATGCCATTCTGATATTTAAACTCTTTTTCAATGCAAGCTATCCTACCATTTCAAGATCGTCCTTTGGAAAGCACCTCTCTTTGGATATCCCATTGCCATTCATTACCATTGAATAGAGTAACACACAACATCCAAGGGTAAGAAAAGAAGGCAACCCAGTCTAATCTGAAGATATTCTACTCAGAAATGAGAGGCAAGTAGCTACACTTGAAAAAATATGCAACCAATGCAAAATTGTCATATGCCAAAAATGCCAAAGCATGTTCACCAGCAAGGAAACCATTATGTCTAGATGATCTAGTTTATATAACAAGCAACATTTCCACCGTTTTGGTATATAGCGTCCTAGTGCCTCATGGCCAGGCTTCTTGATTCATAGGACAGTCCAAAAATGGCCTAGATATACAAGTTAGATGCTGGCAAATGTTTGTTGTCTGTTCTGAGTTATGGAGACAAGTATTTCACACACAATGCACCAGTGAAGACTGTTCCAAAATGGAAACCAGAGAACTAACCCAACCTGACCAGGAAAAGAGCAATTAACATGTGATAACTACACAGAGGATCATCTGGAAGCAGTCTGGCTTTTCTATATGTGTAGGCACCTAAGGGCTGAACTCAAAACCTTACAATTTCCAGGAAAAGTCTTGAGTTACTGAGTACAGTTGTTCCGGATGCAATAAACACAGATGTGTACATGAAAAGGTGTAATTTTTACTAGAAAGGTAAGAAAAGGGAGAACTGTACCAGCAAGCTTGACAGATGTGAAAGAGTGTGTGCTTGGTTACTTCCTTGCATGGCATCCATCGTATTTGGCTGTGCGGGGTTTGAATATGCATGGCTTGAGCCTGATGGCAGATTATATTGAACACCCGAAGGATCATCCAGTATTTCCTGTCTCAGAACATCAGGCTGCGGAACAGAAGGTACATCAAGATTCTCCGTGTTAGCTCCCATAATGTCCTCAAGATTCTCATTTGCTGATGGATTTGCTCCAGCAATTTCATAGTAATCTTGTTCCCTGCAAGGTATAAAAAACATTGCAGTCATTTCATGAGTCAGAAGTCTATATAAGTAAAGAAAAAGAAAAGCGCTTCACCTTGTATCTGTATGATCTACAGCTTCAGATTCCTCCCCAACAGGAAACTCCAAACTATTGTCAGTGCTCTTTTGTGGGAGGAGCCCAGAGAATGCACCGGATTCAAAACTGCCAAAGCTCAATCCAGCACAGCCTGTGTTGGCAACTTGCAGATGATCGGGAATTATAACTGCTGGGTTATCTTCGGCAAACTTCGTTGCAGCTAACTCTTCATCGTGTAGGCTCAGACCCTGAAAGTTTGCTGCTGCTGATACATCAGTGTTGGACTCCTCAACTGCAAAAAAATGCCATAATCAGAAGGAATGCAGGCCATGTAGAACAAGATAGAAATTAAATACCCATGTGCATATCTGTGTGCAGATCATGCCAAAAAAAAACTTGTGCAACCTCCAGAAAAAGATCAACCAACCACAATCAAATATGGTTTACATATATATTTGTATAAGTGCGCAAGATGTGAAGCAAGTTACGATACAAAACCAGAAGCACAGAATAGCTTGTCAGACTGAAGTCTGTTCAGAAAGATCAGGGGTTCTTTCAATCTTCAGTAGCTATTTATTTTGTGCTGTCAGGATTCTTCGAAAGTTTATTCAAACAGAAATCAATGGTGTGCTGTCTGGATTCTTCGAATAAGCCTTAGTATGTCGCTGCAGTCAATATTGAAGCATTTATATTGTGCAGTTAAGTTGATTATTTGTCTCCTTATTTGTTGCCAGAACCTCTAAATCCTCTCGTAACACAGATGCATTTAACATATGATAAGGGATAAATGTACAGGTAAATAGCATAGAAGTTGATACTGATAAAATCAATTCAATTAGAGAAAGCAATGTATATTTCACCGGTAGATAGTTTAATGATTCTATCACACCAGATATAGTTCCATTTTGACAGTATATGATTAAGCATGAATAACGAAAATGTACACAACATCTTTTAATGGAATGTCGAAAACATTTACTCATGAATGACGTTCTGCTGCCTATCCAAAGAGTCAAAAGTAGACAACAGAGGTACCAGTTTTTTTTTAAACGGAACATAATGGATGGATGTTTGAAACAAATAAATATTGGCCCTCAGAAGTACAACCAGCAAAGCTCAAAAGATATTTTGAATTAGCCTAACACTCACCTTGGTCCTCTATGTGAGAATGCTTCTGAGGTAGATATGTACTTGAGTTCTGCAATAATCCATCATTATATTCAGAATTCCCTCCATAATGATCGAAGTGTGTCTCAGAAGCATCTACTGATCTCACTGCAGCCGAGATGTTTTCATCCAAATAAGACTTCTCATGTGAGTAAACCACATCGCCGACAAGCGTAGATTGATGTAATGGTGCCTCATATAATGATGGATCACCGGATGTCTCAGGGAGGGATGATTGATTCCCTGATAGTGGCTCATCCTGTGGAGACCATTCATTATCATAGTTCTGCTTGTTATCATCAGCTGGGTGAATGTGGTCCTTAACCAGAACAGAATCTTGTGCAGAAGGTAACCCCTGGTCAAGCTCTGTTGGTGGAACTGTGCTCGCAGATTGTTTTATATTCTGGTTTACGGTGCTGGGCAAAGATGGATATTGTCCGGCATATCCTTTGTCCGCTGTGACCACAGTCTTGGTAGAAGGCTTCCCCTGAGCCTGTGGCCTGCCCATTTTCACAATATCAGCCATTGACAACTGACCTGGTGGCCCAGACCAACCGTGCTGAAAACCAGATGATGTTTGCGGTGGTACTGATGGTGCATCAGCAACCAGATTTTTGTTCACGGAAGAGCTACAGCAGAGAAAATAGAACATGAATATCAAAACAGGTGAAAGGAAAACAATCTGAAATCCTCATATATTAGTACATTTGTATGATCTCTCCTCAACCAAAAGACTGGAGGAAGTAACTGTGGCCGTGAGGACGGCAGGGATGAATACATTGATAAACCAAACAGATCATTCATTGCTTGATCAATGGATGGATAAATAATGCCATAATATGTGAGCTTACTTGACCAGTGAGTGATATATCTCTAACTGAAAGTCAACTGATCATTATATCATGTCTTATTCTATATTGTATCCCTAGGGTGGCTGCCCCCTTAGCCCTATCCATAACAGAAGAACTATCGTGTTCCAATCTTCTAACAAAACTGAAAGAACACATGCAATTTGCAGTATCTAGACAAATTCGAGTCAATTAATTTGGATCGGAGAGTACTAAAAATGCAGGCCGAACAATCATGTCCTTGAGGTAGGCAACAAAAGGGATGTGTCCTTACCTTGGAACTGTTTGCTTCTGAGTGGAATTGTTTGATGGCATACCAGGTCCTGAGACTGATGATCTTGAAGTCGTATTATCTGTTTTTTTATAAAATAAATAGTCAAAAAGAATTACAAACAAAATGAATAGCCTCGAAGATACAAATGGTGTTATTTCTATTACCAATGGAGCTGTGGTGAACAGAGCTGTTTCGTCCACCTCGATCTGGGACACCTCTTACACCTCGACTGGTAGCATTATTTGCCGCTCGAGACCTTGGCTCGGGAGTATCTTTAACCTTTGCATGCACATATAACAATCTGTTATTTTCGTCATGACTAGTATTTTCCAGCAAGAAGCCAAGAATCAAGAGAATAGTGAGAAATGCTAACTTTTGGCACAACAATCAAACAAACCAAAATAATTATTTGCATTGACAATGCATCTTTTGTGAGGTGAATTTAATGAAGTGCAAGTGTAAAGAGGTTAGCTACAATTTATTAGGAACCCAAGTAAAATCTGGTCAACAGTCATGACATAAATCGAACACTGCACAGACATAGGGCACGTTTGAGAAAATATAGATAGTTGCCTAACCTCTTTTTTCTTATCACGCTTGCTCTTTACCTCTTGGAAGGTATCTGAAAAAAAATGTAGTACATGAGACAATGATGCTACAACTAGTAGGCTAACTGGCATAATCTATCTTAGTCTTTACCACCAACTGAAGATACTGTAAGCAGGTGGCCAAAATAACCTTTATGGTACAATCTAAAATATAAATCTACAAACTGTAGGAAATGAAAACACAACGGTAAAATAATAACGAAATGAAATCAAAATGTATTGTTTACATTACAACGAACACAAACTATTTATATGCACAAGCAAATAAAATACTGACATCAACAACTCTGATAAACAGTAATCACAGAATCCACAACTACACCCTGGCCATGTCAGGTAAGTTCAAGAATGTATTTTATAACCTTCACAAGTCAAATGGGAGAGATCTTACAATTATGGATCCCACACATGATCCATTCACTAACCCTAATAAACTTAGCAAGGACGCTTATCAGGGAGGCAAAAGGAGTACACAAAAGTCACAGAGTGAGCACCTTATCTACCAAATGATAAGCACAAAACTAAGAAAACACCAACCAAGGGAAGAACAGTGAGGTACACCTAAAATATGCAAATGGAATGCTGTTCTGAAACAACTTAAGGTAGAGTACGCACAGGGAAACAGAAACTACTACTAACCAAATCAGCAGAAGAAAATCACTTTCATGCTTTCTCCGTAAAGAAAACAAAAAAAAACAGATAAGCACAAAACACTACGAAAGCATATAAAAGCAGCAAATCCTACCGTGCCAGTTAGCCTCCCAGTGTATAATAGAGGTATATCGAAAACGACCATTTCCCAATCAACAATAGCAACACCTAACTGGTTTCAGACCAACACACCTGATAAAAACGAGCAGTTCAGAAGACAAAAAAACCCTTCTCTAAGATAAGCACGCAATACTACACAAGCCTACAAAAGTAGCAAATCTTGCCGTGCCACTTACCCTCCCACTGTATAATAGAGAGGTATATCGAAAACGACCATTTCCCAATCAACAATAGCAACACCTAACCGATTTCAGACAAACACACCTGATAACCGAGCTTAAGCAAACAAGACAAGCATCCACCTATTTTCCCAATCTAAAGGCTCCAGCCCGGTAGCTATATTAATCACAAAGCCACTTGTAATCTGGCTGACAAATCAGCCCATCACGGATACCAGTTCTCCCTTTCTTCTGAAGTCCCATGCTCCCTGATCCTTTTCCTCATACAACAGAAACACAACAAAAGGATGAACAACAGAATCTACCCACCCTCCAATCCAAAACAGGAAGCGCTTGCCGCTAATAGCATTTAGCAGGTAGCCTAAACAGGAACCCTAAAAATGCAGAAGCAGACGACTAATTGCAATAACTCCTAAATCAATCTAATGCTTCAGTCGTAATCAGAGTGGTAAGTAATCGACAGGAAGTCCGAAAGGAAAATCGTAAGCAGACTCTTCTGGTTCCAGCTAGTCGGTAGGGGACGCACGCAGGACTATAGCGGCAACGGCTAACGAATCGCTCCGCATCGGCGAAAGCACGCTGCTCTAAGAACCCTAGCGACGAGAACCGCGGGGTCGGGGGGCGCCCCCCAATCACGAATCGAGGGGAAACAGCCGCGGAATCACGGGCGCGGGGGGAGGAAGCGAAACGGTCGGGAAATCATGGGCGCGCGCGGGGGCGGGGGCGGGGGCGGGGGCGGGAGCCAAGGGGGAGGGGGAGGGGGAAGGGGAGGCGAGAGGGGCAAGACCTTGGGAGAGGAGGCGGCTGACGGCCTCGTCGGGGTCCATGCCGCACTCGCGCAGCGCCGCGTAGATCTCGGCCTCCGGGCGGTTCACGATCTCCTTGAGGCTCTGCACCAGCTTCTTCGACGCCTGGGGGACGGGGCCCGCGGCCGCCGCCCCCTTCCCTCCTCCCGCGCCGCCGCCGCCGCCGCTCATCCTCGCCGCCGGGATCCCTTCCGCCGCCGCCCGGGAAACCCCTCGGAACCGGGACCCTAATCGCGGGCGCGGTTCGGTGGCGGGCGCGGAGGGGTGACGGTGGTGGAGGTAGCTTCGGTTTCGGCTGCGCTTCACTCGGCTCTCTCCCACGCAACGCAACGGCGGCCTGGTTCCAAAACCCTTCCTCCCCCTCGCTCCGCTGAGCCTAGCATTATATAGCTGCGCGGACGGACCCGGGGATGGGGATTGAGCAGGTCTCCCATTGCTTCCCCCGGTGCCAATGTTTTTTTTTTTTGGTAATAATGTTTATAACATATATGTACTCCAAAGAGAAAAATAGAACTACGTCTAAAAATTATACTCCTTTTGATCTATATTAGTTAACTTGGGTTTGTCTAAATTCAAATGTATCTAGACATGTCTTAGTGCTATATACATTCAAATCTAGACAAATTCGAGTAAACTAATATGGATCGGAGGGAGTATAACTATATTCTTTTACATATTTATGTGGTACTAACTATGCTAAATACATCTTAGAAATAAAACATATGCAAAGTTAATAATGTGAGAAAAACATATGCAAAATTGACATTTTTTAAAATATAAAAGATGGTAGAGTGCAATAAGAATTGAGGTACCAAAATCGGGCTTTCTCATGGAGTAATGAGAGGGAACGACTGCTGCATATCAAATGACGGAACTACCTCTAAAATGAGATGTACGACTTATTTTTTTGGGGGTAATGTTTTACATACTCAAAAAAATAGAACTACTACGTCTCAGAAATAAAACATATACAAAGCTAATATTGTCTGAAAAACATACTTTCTTGTTTCCGAATTATTTGTTATAAATTTGTCTAGATAAGAATGTATCTAGACATGTTTTAGGGTGTAATACATCTGAATTTAGACAATTATATCACGTATAATTCGAGACACGGGAGTAAATTGATATCCAGAAATAAAAATGGTAGGGTACAATAAGAGTTGAGGTGCCAAAATCGTGTTTTCTCATAGCGTAATAAGAGGGTAGGATGACGCCATGAATTTTGTAGTTTTTTTGTGACATATACCAATATAATTGTATCTTAACTATTGTTATACTTGATTGGTGGATTAAGACTTACGACATGTAAATTACACGAGTCTTACCTTACTTTCCTACCCACGCATATTCCTGTGACTTAGAGGTCCATAACCAGAAGCTCTCAACCAACCCAACATGTCGTACTACAAGAAGACTTTCCGAATAATTTGGCCAGCATGCCCTATATTGAAGGAATATCGAAGATCAGCTTAACGTGCAAGGCAAGATGAAGACTTGATGGTGATGTCTCCCATGTGCAGAAGATTGTAATACCTTTCAATATAGAGAAGGTTGTCGAACCCACGAGGAGCTAAAGGTATTGGTCATCAAGTTTAATAAGTAAAACAATAAAAGACGCATGAGTTTTTTATTCTTGGGTTTATGGTTTGTATAAAAGTAAGTTGCTATAAAGTAAATTGCAAGTAAGTAATGTTTTTTTTTTCAAAAAGCCCAGTCCTATGTGCAGCAAGAGGAAAAGTTGGTACTTATATGTGGCAAATGTTTTTTAGGACAGCTAATACATGTAAAATGCATACATAAACCTTGTAGTTTATTTATACATATTCCTACATATTTACATCATATTAGTAGTTATTATCAATGTTCTAAATGATTTGGGGGATTTTCTAAATAATTACCTCTTCTCTGGTTCTAACTCGGTCTGGCAGGTATACCTTCTATTAGTATTTTTAACATTACTAAATCTACGGAACTAAAAAAATGGCAAGGTCAGAGGTCACGGTTCATAAATTTTGAGACACAAGCAGCATGCCAAAGAAGGACCAAAGGAGCTTAATGGGTTGGGACTGCGCCACCTGGTGTATTTTCCCCTCGGTTGTATGATTCGCTTTAATCTTTAGCCCACGAAATTGTTTTGACCTAAAAACGTCTATATATACCCCCTCAGGTCCGTCCTCGACACATACGGAGGTGGAGATCGAAAACACCAAAATAGAGAATCTGCAGGCCATCGTCGGAGGAAGATTGGAGGGGGGACCGCTGTCGTAATCGCCTACGCCCGCCTCTCCTCCTTCACCAATGACGTCTCATCACTCTCCATGATGAGAGGGGAGTAGTCCACCCCCTGGACTATGGATTTCTGGTGGTAACTTGATCTAATCTCTCTACGTATGATCATTGTTGAAATCTATATAATGTGCCTTGTATGATTATGGATCTATCTATGTAATTCCTATGGTGGATATTATGGTATGAGATAATACTTGCTATGCATTTACCATTGTGTTGGATCTTTTATGGCTTCTCATACATTGGAAATATCCCATGATACATGTAATGGTTTGGTCTATGCAAAATGCCTTGTTTACCCATGTCATAAGGTGTTTGACACCACCAAGTGGAGGTAGATGAGAGAGAGATGGTAATCCATACAAAAAATAAATAATTGCATTAGTGTTTAGAGTGTTTTCCATTGAGAAGTATGGTGTATGTAGCTAATGGGTGGCCGAGTGACAACGACATATGTATTGAGTGACACAATACAGCCAAATATCCTTTATTCATGGGTAAAAAGGAAGAAGTATGATGTGTGGTGTGACAACAACCAACACTAACCTTATTACAAGGGTGACCTAGCAGCACAAATGAGTATTTTTTTCAATTATGTGTTTTAGGACATGTAGCCATCATAAAGTTACCATTGAAACATGACAATTGTATGTACTTTCATTATTTATAACATGATCATCACCATAGATGGAGAGAGAGGATTGAGTGAACCCGTGAACCCATGTCCATTGTTTCTATAAGAGAAAACCTTTGTCTTGTCCTCTCGTGTTTAAGAGGATTGGGACACTTTACATTACTATTTTGTTGCACTTTACTTCTGTAACATCCCAGCATTTAGAAACCAACGAAGGGTAGATTTAGGAACCTGTGAAATTGCATGCATTCATGTATAAAAATATGGGTAAATTTTTCGCCAAATAATAACCTAAAGTGATCAAAGTTTCTTTCACTCTTTAGGATTAGAAATAGCCTTGGAGAATGATCGTTATAAACTTTGATATGATCTTTGTGGATTAGTGTGTTTAGGGAAAGGAAATTTCAATTCAAACTTGAGTGTTGGATTTATAATTTAAAAGGATTTAGAATTATGTTTGAGTGATTTGATTTAATCAAAAGTTAACAATTAGTAACTAAAACTTTAAATAAAATAAATTAATCAATAAAATGAATATTCATTTCATAACTTTATTCAATAAATAAGTTACAAAATGTAACTTATGAAAATGATCAAGAATCTTTACAATGGTAAATGAAATAAAAGAAGGACCTTTATATATTGAATAATATTACAATCTTTATTACAAAGGATAAAATAAAGATTATAAAAGAATAAAATAAATATTACAAGTGGCTATCTATAAAGAAAAGGAAAACCTAATCTAAGTCTTGAATCTTCAAGTCTGGTACCTACAAAACAAAACACAAACTAAAAGAAAGAAAGTTAAGGATTAAAATATGTTACTCTTAGTATTAACAGTGAGTTGCACTATTCAAACTTTACATCAAAGAGTAAACTTTAAGGGACAAGTTTCACCAATATGAAAGAACTAAATTTTTTATAATTTTAAGCCATAGGTCAAATAACCCCAAACAGCAAGAAGGGGCAAGTTTCACCAGACAGGTAAAAGTAATCAGATAGAAGTAACTTTCAATCCTTGAACATATCCACAAGGTGCAGCACGCACACAAGCAGCACACACACCTAAATGCATGGTGTGTGTTGTCTGCACAGGAACAACAACTCTTACAAACAAAACTGATCAGCACAGCCATGGGAAGCAACCCAACACCATTTCCTTGTTCATACACATCAAGCACAACAGCCAAACCAAACCAAACCAGATCACACCAACCACACCCTTGATCATCTCACCAAGATGGTGACATAAGGAGAGGGTAGATCAGGTGGATAGCAAGAACAAGGTCAAGCCAACATGACCAGGAGGTGGAGAGTTAGATCAAGGACAAGTCCAGGAGCTGAAAGTAGCAGGAGGATCATCATGAGAAGCACCAGATCAGGCTAGCCATACAACCACAAGATCAACAAGTTGCAGCCCCAACAATTCCAATGCTGTGGTGAGTAGAAAAAGACCATCACATGATTTATCTGTCTAAGATAGACAAGCATTCATGAGTTGTTTTATATTCAATTTCTCAAAAAAACACCCAAGTGGGGTGAGTCCATCATTGAAGTTTAAACACTAAAAGCAATCAGAAAACTATATAGATCCAACTAGGATCTCAGGACAACATCATTGATCCTAGATATCAGGCTATAACTTAAATTCCAAGAATGAATATAGCTAAGATCTGAACTTCTAGGCACACCTCTTAAACAGGAGTAGCACCTTAGAATTTCATCTTATGGATCCATATAACTTATCAAGCCTACAAATCATTTTTTCCAACTTTGACTCAGGAATCAGTAGTTGGTATCACTACCAGAACAAATCCATGAGAAACAATAAGATAAGGACCTAGTCCCTAAACCTTAGACCAACATCATAGGATTTAGGGATTCAAGGAAAGAAATTCCACTTATCTCTGATGCCAAGTTAATCTTAAGCTTAAACAAAATCAAGCCAAGTAATAGAACCTAGTCTTGTGTACCATATTAGGATGGTGTCACAAGAACAGCTTCCAAACCAAGCAGATTAGGCAGCTAACTTTCACAGATACACTCACAGCCAACTATAAATCATTTTCCTGATACTAATCACAGGAATCATTTCTAGGAATATTCATATACATAACATCAGTGTAAGAGAAAAGTTAATCTCAAACTGTATATGAATCTATAAGCCAACAACTATATATACAATGACTTCATCACTCAAAAATCACTATCAGTAACTAAGTAATGACAGTGGTGAGCTCTCAAACCACTAGAATCTCCAAGTAAGGATTCTAGATTAACATTATCATCTGAACCATATCAAATTCACCAGTGGAGTCAATCTGGTAAGCCACTAGCCTCACCAAAGCTAACCATAAGCAGTAATACACATCAAATAACCACTCATCATGCTTAGGGATCATCAAAACATGATCCAAATCATCAGATATTTAATCAACAGAGAGATATGAACCCTAAGCAGAACAAACAACCCTAATCAGAACATGACCACTAGCCAGGAGTAGCCACTACAAACACATAGCATAGGGTGGCCTAGCACAAAGGACACAAGGGGAAGAAAGGATGACTTACTGACGGTTGTCGCTGGGGGCGAGAAGAGGAAGCAGAGGATGTCGACGAGCATGGCGGCACGGGGAGCACCCCAAGGGGCGCTGCGACCCACACCACGCCTGAAGGTGAGGAACACCACCACAGCATACGAGAGCAGCGGCGGCGACATCACCAACACCACCCTAAACCCTAGGGTTCGGGACAGAGCTGATCTGGCCACAGGAGGGCTCTAGGTCCAAATCGAGTTGGACAGGAAGGTGGAGCGGGGTCAACAACCACCCTATACATCACGGCGACGGCCGGGGAGGTCCACGGCGACGTGAATCGCCGGCGGTGGCATCGCCGACCACGGGGTCGGGGGAGGAGAAGAAGAGAGATGAGAACGAGAGAGAGTGACAAAGATAGTGTGGGCTGGATGGGCCAGGACCCTTCGGGGAGTCATTTGGTTCTGCCCAATTGGGCCACAAGGGCCCAATAAAACCAACACAGTCAGCCCAATCACCTATACCCGGTTTTTAATAAATAAGAAAAGACCAAAATGCCCCTGAATTTAAATAAATTCTAGAAAATAAAATAAAAAACCAAAAATTATAAATAAAATATTTTGGATTCACAATAATCCAATCTATCTAAATAAAATAAGAAATAAAATTTTAGGTATATAAGTTTTATCAAGTATTTTATAATAAATATATTCCTTATGGAATATTATAAAATTAAAGAAAGAGGATAAAAATAAATAAAAATCACCTTTATTATATACCAATATTGTAGTATTTTAGAAAAATACTAAATAAATATTTAATATCAAAATTTGGTATTTAAATGATAATTCTTAAAGGAATTATTAAATAATAAAATTCAAATAAAATGAAATAAAATAAAAGAATACAATATTTAATAAATATTAACAAATTAATATTTATAAATTTTTTATTATTAAAAAGAATTTTTATAATTTAAAATAATGGGGGAAAATACACACCAAATTAAATGATGCATTACATTATTTTGCATAATCATTTTGCTTCTTTAAATATTGTCCTTACTGGGCAATAATGATGGTTTTGTAGACATAGAAGCTCAAGGTCCAGTGCAAGCATCAGACTTCACTACCTTGCAATCACAAGGCAAGTTCATCATTTTCTCATGTCCTTTGAAGAGTCTTTATCAAAGTATTTGCAAATTGTGTGTTATCATATATACTCCAAAGAAAGAAAATATTATTTACACAAATAAAGAAATCTTAGATATCATCCTAAGTGATGATATAATGGAGCAATAGAACTTAGGGTTCTATTTGCAACAGTGATGATCAATTAGGGACTTAATAACCCATGACATCAGTGATTCTAGCGCCGTATATCACGCGTTAGCCATGAGATTTGGAATGGGACAGAGAAGTCAGTTGTATCTTCTTCCTCTCGCATGTAGCCGGATGCGCAGGTCGTGGTTGTTATCACTTGTAGCGTGCATATTAATTGGTAATTCGTAGAGGATATGCAGCATATGGGTGGGAACCCTCAACGTCCCACGATAGTTCTGGCATCTAGCGGTCTATACAAACCATTGTTGTAATTCAATATGTGGGCATGGTGTACACCAAGGAGGCATGCGAGGTCGCGAAGGGGGAAGTGATTGGCTTGGATCGCCTACTAGGCCCCACATCAAGGAATTATGGACGGGAAAGTACGTCCGGTTATGCAACAAGGAGTTGATCTCTCATGGGTAAAGTAATGCACCTCTGCAGAGTGTAAGAATTATAACTTGTTACTCCCTGTTCCGGGAAGGAGCTGTGAACGCGGCAGGAAAGGAACTCCATGAAATTTCTGGTCAACCCGTGAAGGCTGATGGTCATAGATTTCTATAATAAAATCAATCTTTGAAGAACGATTTACAAAAACTGCATAGTGCCAAGGACTTATAGTCTGAGGTGGTAGTTAGAGCATCAAACTTCCCACCTTGCATAAAATGAACTTGTTGGGTAACGCTGTTACTCATCCTTAACTTTGATCCCTTGCTTAGACTCTAAGGATCCCGAAGATACTCCAATGTATGCAGCCGAATGCCAAGAAGATGTGTTCTACGAGGAGCCTGGCCTGTCAGGAGGTGTTGAAGGAGTGGATTACAAGATTCGCTATAGTGTCGATGACAACGAGTCCAACTAAGTATCCTAGTTAGTAGTAACCGACGGAGCCGAGCAGCATGAACCATATAGAATAAGCTGCTGAGCTCAACTCCTAGTTGGAGTTGCTACTTTTGAATTCCGCTGAAACACTTTATATTTTGGTTTGTAAGTTGAATCCTTTTGAAGTCTTGAACTTCTGGTATTGTAATAATAATAATGTGTGAATGTTTGTAATATGGACCTGCAATGTTTCTGTTGTACCACTCTGAGGGATGTGATATTTACAGAACGGTGTTCTGTGGATGTCATGTCAACGACTATAGTGTACTACACATGCAGTGGTATGCTGGGTCACCGCAACTTCCTTGTATTAAATCAACCTCCATTGTTTCTTTAAATTGTTTAGTCAATAAACCACTAAAACTTGTGACAATTTAGTTGTAGAGATTAAATAGCTTTTCCTTCTTGCTCCTACGGATCGATACCTCTATTTCCACATTTAAAGGTACTATGGTGATCCCCTGATCTTGGGGGCTTATCAAGTACTTTTTTGGTGTCGTTGTTGGGGAGCGTAGCGCTTAGGCCTTTATTGTTGTGTGCACTAGATATTAGATTTACTTTTAGTTTTGCATCTAGTTTTATTTTCAGTTTGTTTTATATCTTGCAATCATCTAAACTTGTGGATGTATGGGAACCTCTCAAAAGATGATAGTAACACTCAAAATCAATACTCATTTGTCATTTATATGAACCCATGCTATGATAATTTCCCAACTAAAAATTCTATGGTCATTTTTGAAAACCCATGTTATTATGATGAAATTAATAATGCTCCTTTGCTTGCTAGTAATGCTACTAGTAAAATTATTGATAATGAGGAGTGTTGCTTAAATATGCTATATGATAATGCTTTAGATGATGGTCATATGCTTATTGATAACCTTCCATGCATAATACATGAGGATAGAAAGGAAATACTTGTTATCCATGATGATTCTTATGAGGTACTGTTGGGAGGGGCGACACTTTTTTCTTTGGGATGCTGTGTTGGTTAGTACTCATCGACGGAGCACGCTTCCTCTTATTGTTCTTAGCAGGCTGACCCTATGGAGAATACGGCTAACCCTGCGGTGGAGATCGAGATGGACTCGTATTGTGGTGGTCGTAGTCATGGGGTGGGCTTCTTGGGGGTGATGGAGGTGAAGATGACCTGCAATGACTCGGAGGCGGTGTTAGCCTTCGCACCGAGCCTAAAAGCTTGATGTTGTTCTTGTCCCATAAAATGATACCACCCAGTACTTCTCCGAGTGTCCTCTCACCTTCAGGTCTAGGGATGTCAAGATCCATTGAGTCCCACCCCGTTAAGATTTGATCCACCCCAACTTTAGCATAGGTAGCTGGAATCTCATGGTCATGCTAGCGTGCATCAGGTGGACAAGGTAAAGCACATCCGACCGCCACCTTCACGGATATGTTCTTCATCTCCTAATGAAGCTCACAAGATATCTGCTCCTTGATTCCATCCACGGGGTAGCTGGGACCGCCATCTATCATCCGTGTATCCTGAGCCGGGACCTTCGATTCAGCCATGCCGCTTCTCTGCTGAGATGGGTCGGCGATAATATCGAGTGTAGGATTTTGCAAGCGCGTTACTCCTCTAAGTCCATCAATCTGCTGCTGCTGCTTGTCAATTCTTGCTAGCAACTGGTTGAACATGTCTCCCTCCTCCTCCTCTCATCGCTGCTTTTCTCTCGCTAGGCTTCTATAAGTATCTTTGTCTTTGGGAAACCCAATCCCCCACGTATAACTAGGGCCAAGGCCTCGCACTCGTCCTTCGTGTTCGTCATTCCCGAGAACCTTTGTCAGCAAGTCTTTCTCTCTATCGGGATGGAACTTTGTTTTCCCCTCTTTAATTTCTTTCACCATTTTCAGCCATGTCTCTCTGAGTATCCTAATCCCATCGCTGCAAACAAGGTCCCCTATAATATCGTCATACTCACTCCCAATCCCAAGGAACCAATTTCTTGCCCTCAAATCCCATTCTTCGTGCATTGATTCTAGAATGATTCCTTTATCACACATCTCTTTCTCTTTTTCCCACTTTGGCATGGCAGTCGCGTAGCCTCTGTCCCCAGGTGATGGTGATATTTCTTTTTTCACAGCATTTATCTTGTTTTTTCAGACTTTTTCATAGCATCTTCTGACTTCTTGTACTTTACAAATGCATCCCAGTGAGGTTGCTGCTTCGCTAGATAGCCTTCGAATTTTGGAGCAGTCTTATCCTTCTGATACTTTAGCGATAATGCTTTCTTCCAGTTCTGAAATAGTTCGGCGATCTTCTTAAGAGACCACTCCTTGACTTTCTTCCTCACTCCATCTGTGTCGGCATCATCCTCATATTCTGGCAAGGTGAAATGTGCTATGAGGTGGTTCCAAAGACCCTCTTTGTACCTTTCGGCGACATACTGATGACTGCAAGTGCACAGATCGGATGTAGCTAGTTTCAAAATAAAGATATCGATAACACAGGGAGCAGGAGTCCGAAGTCTAAGAATTCTTGAAGTAAACACTGAAAATAGAATTGCTAAATAAAGTTATAAGTGACAAGATAAAATGCGAATAATGTGTAAAAAGGTGTTTTAGGGGTTTTGGTATAAGAGAACAATACGTAAAGTAAATAAAACTGAATAAAGAAAATAAGTATCACGTATGTAAAAGAGATTTGAAACTTCAGTGGGAGAAAGCGTTCTCAGGGATTGGCGGATACACCACTAGCATTATAAAGGGCTAAGGTAAATATTATCATTATGAACATTCTTAAATATGTATGTGTGGGAGGAACTCCATATTTGGATAAAGAGGCAGCAACGACTGCTCAAATCATCCTCATAACCACAACAGACATCAATCAACAATAATTGAATTACCGCGCTATTAAGGGACATAATCCCGCGAGACATATCCCATGGCATGGATAGTGTTTTGTGAGTTTCCTCGTTTCCCAAGTTGATACGTAAGGGATGCCAACAGCTTTATAGTCATTATAAGTCCTAACATCCCTCCATCTACCAACAGGTAGTTCCTTACATCAAGTCCCCACAAGAGACAAATATTGGAGAGGTCGAATTCTCCCAACATCAAGATGTAGACAATCTAACACATGGTCATAGTGATGAATATCATAATAAACTTTATCTTATTCCAATCTCATAATTGGGTTTCTCCATCTCTCCAAGAACTAATGATCTACTCAGATATGGAGGCAGACAACATTATCATAATGGTAATGGAAGCGATCATTGATAAATAGTACTTGTATAAATCCACAACTTTTGCAAGAATTACAACAAGATCTAGATGGGATGGATGGTGGTGATGAAGATGCAACAGTTGATAAAGATGGAAATCGATGCCTTGGCCTCCAAGATCTGCATAGGGAGAAGATGGATCCCTAGGGCAAGTCCCCCCTCCAGATGTCTTCCGTAGGTTAGGTTTCGGTGATTTCTGGGTGTTCTGTATGTCGTCTCTCTGAACCAGTTGCACGGGGAGAAACTATTTGAGGAGTGATGACCCACAAGTATAGGGGGTGTATCGTAGTACTTTCGATAAATAGGAGTGTCGATCCCAACAAGGAGCAGAAGGTGCTGAATAGTGGTATGGAGCAGGAACTCTCTGCAAATACTTAGCAAACGGATTTTTAGTGGTTTTCTATAAGGCAACAAAATGAGGTGCAAGTAATAAATAACAAACGTAGCAAGTGGCCCAATCCTTTCTTAGCAAAGGACAAGACTGTGGAAATACTTATAAGGATCAAACGTTCTCGAGGACACATGGGAATTCTGTCAAGTGCTTTCGCTTCATATAGCCGAGTACTCTTATTTGGTGTTGTAAGTGTTATGTGGGTGAACCTGTGCTAATGTACCGACCTTACTTGGACTAATACATACTTGTGATTAAACCCCCTATAAATATCCGTAACTATAGGAAAGTAATTAAGATATAAATCTAACCACAACCTTAAACTCTAAGATCCTACGCTCCCTTGTGCAAAGGTGTCCTAATGGGGGTTCAGGTTTTTGTCACTCCGGCAACCCCACAATTAGTAGCCAAATACACAATGCATTCCCCTAGGCCCATAAATGGTGAAGTATCATGTAGTCGACGTTCACATGACACCACTAGAAGAATAGCACCACAACTTAAATACTAAACATTGAATAATGACTTAACACAAATCCACTAATAACAACATGACTTCTCACATGTCCTCAAGAACTAAACGAACTACTCACAAGACATCATATGGATCAAGATCTAAGATGATATGATAATGGATAACAATCTGAACATAAACAATAATCCAATGGTTCCTGTAACATCCCAAAAATATAAAACAATGATCATCAAAATCTAATCACTAAAATTAGGGTTAACAAAAACTTTGGTTAATTAAAATCATATGAATGCATGTGTGAATGAGATGATTTGATAAATGCATGAATGAACTTGTGTGATTAACCTAAATAGCAAGAAATGGTTTAAAGAGGAAAATAACATCATATAAAACATTTCCATGCAGAAACAAATCAAGAGAAAATAAAAAACAAATCAAATAAAGCAAATGGTCATTTTTGCCAATCTTGCTCACTAGGTCACTTTGAGTGTTTCTAGTCCAAGATTTGAAACAGAAAATTTCCCAATTCTTTTCACCCCTTGCTAGAACAAGTAAAAGTGAATCAAAGCCCACCTTTCAAATTACAGAAACATTTGGCAACCTCATTCAAATCATAATTCAAAATTGAATCTTTATCATATGTGAAGATCACCCATTTTCAAAACCCAACCAAACCAGTGCCCCTTGACTAATCCAACTAACCAGACACTCCCTAGTATGTGCCTAGCAAACCCACCAAGTTTGAATCCAAAATTCAAATCCAAAGTTCTTGCGGCCATTTTATCAAGCACCTTGTAGATACAAATCAAACAAACATCAAACACTATAGTGTGTAGTAATTTTGGCCTAACTTGTTCCCTATCTAGCTCACTCTACACCCTCAGTAGATCCTCTAACTTGTTTAACCCCTCTAGCTCACTGTAAACCAGACCATGCCATTAATGGCAAGCATGCCGAGCTTCACCTTGCCACCCCATTGTCGACAGCAAGCTAGGAGCAGCACCAAGCCTAGCAAGCATGTCTAGCAGGCACTCCACCATCCACCGCCACTCCCTGTCCCAGCCCTGAGCACTGCCAGCCCCTGGACCACACGACAAGACCATGCCAAACCTCTCTACGTGCGATCCGAGAGCGCGCCAGTGCGTCACTCTCGACCAGCACCCACAGACCGCGCGCCGCCCTCGCCGCGTGCGTGCGTGATCACCACCGCCTAGCAACCCCGCAAACATGCCCGTTCGCCGCCGCGCGGACCACACACGCTATGCGCCATTAAAATCGCTGTCGGACCCGCCCAGAGCATCGACGCGTTCCGAACGATCAGCACCGCCCCATGCCTCGCCACCACGCCGTTGAGATTCACCAGGGAGCACAACACCGCCCCTATTGTCGCCCATGCCAATAGCACTCTGTGCCTTTGACCACGACGAGCTTATCCCGCGCCCGTCGGTCCCCTTCAGCCACTATAAATAGAGGCCTCCACCGCTCGTTTTCTTCACACCAGTTCACTCCCCTCTCCCTCAGAACCACCCCACCTCACTCCCGGAGCAACGCGAGAAGCGCATCGTCGGAATTTGGCCTGAGCCCGCCACTACTGGAGGAGAAGGGAGCCGTTGATTGGAGCCGCCCCAGGAGAAGCTGTCGGTACCAGGAGAACTGTCGTTGTCGACTTCGTCGTTTGCCCCCATCGCCGACCATCGCCTGAGCCCCCGTGAGCCTCCCACGACCCCCACCTGCCGCGCTAGGGTTCTGTCACGCCGGCGCTGCCCGGCGTGGACGATGAACCAGAGCCGTTTGATCAGAACTAGATCCCACAGTCCACATTGCCCGTACCGCTTCGCCCCTCACCGTCTCACTGACACGTGGGGACAACCACTTAACCAGCCCGCACGTGCGTTGTGCATAGTGGGCCGGCCCAGTAAAATATCCCGCACGACCCAACAATTCAAATTTACTTTTATTCATTTATTTTCAAACACAGTTCTGTACCTAGATTCAAAAATCAACCCAGATCGATTCACTAAACCAAAATGCATGAAACTAATTTCCTTAGAAAGTTACTGAAATGCTTAATCCAAGCCCGTTGGATTTAAACCATTTGGAGTTACAGATCAACCATGGTAAAAATAGCAAGGCAGAAGCTTTTGTGCGTTCAAACATTTTTCAAAATTCAACCATAAGAGCTTTTGAGTTGATTCCAACTCTCAAAAATCACATTTGATCATACCTTTCAGAATATATAAAAACATATGGGTTTACTTGTAGAAATAATGTTCAAGTAATAAAAGAATACCACATAGGCATTTCTAGTCACTTTATTTAATTAAAATAAAAAGGTTAAACCTTATTAAATTGTGAAACCACTTTAAATCACATTCCCATGTACTGAAATATGTGGTCATGACATGTGTCAACATGATCCCATGTTTGAGTTGGAGAATATTAAATCTTAAGTAGTTTTCCAATGAGTAGAAATTACTTTTCTCAAATTAAAATAAATAAGACAAGTGCTTTAATCCTTGTGATAATAGTGATGATGCTAGATCATCTAGTGTGAACTTTTGTGTGATGATTAAAAATAGTTAAGTATTTTTTGGTGATTGTGTACCTCGTATTTATTTATAGACGCTAGTACCGACCAAGGATACGAGGAGGAAGGAGGATACTACGAGGAAGAAGCCGAGGAGAACTTCAACCACTACTCTGCACAAGGCAAGCTAACCCTTACAACTTATCAAGCTTATACTTGCAATTATGCAAGCTAACACTTGCAAGATACCCTACTTATGCAAGCCTAATACTACTAGTTGAATGAGCAAGCTATTAACTTAGCAAGCTTACACCACTTGATACCAAATCCTAGTTTTACTTGCAAGCTTTATACTTTATTTTCTTTATCAAAGCTTTTTCTTAGAGTTTACATAGTGACTTGTAGATTCTAGGAAGATAACTGAAGGTAGCATAAAGAGCATAAAATTTTGGCCAAAGTTAGATAATCTTAATGTAATCTTGAGGCATGAGATTTACTTAGATAAGATAGTAAGATACACTTGTTTATTACCCACCATTAGTATTTACCCCCACTTGTAAATGCTAGTGCTAAGCATAAAACTTGATCAACTTTAGATGGGAATACTTAGTGAAAATGGTTATGAAAACCTTAGAATGATGAGTCATTCTACTGAAATGTTTTGACATGTGTTCTTGAACACCAGATGATTTTGATGATGAAAATATTGAGGCATGAGCCTTAGCCCTTTATAAAACTGATGGTTGTCTGGATGCGATACCATTCCAATTTTTACCGTATAACCATAATACCCGAAAATTGGGTAGGGCTTGACTGGAAATTTATATACCTTAGTATGGGTTCCCTTGCGGCCAAGGTCTGAGCTGAGGCTACCTTGTGAAGATTGTCCACCTGTGCAGTACCCAAGATAACAGTTGGTCATGGTTGGGAGGCCAAACTCACAGGAGAGGTGCCTATACTAGGGCGTGTAATTGAAAGGTTAAGATTGATTATCCGCATACTGAGTATGGTAAATTAAGGATTATTCCTGATGGATGTATCGAATGTTGTGGTGAAAGTGTACAATCTCTGCAGAGTGTCAAACTATTCGAATAGCCACGTCCGCGGTTATGGACAGTTGGAGTGGCCATACTGTTCTATCGTCAGATGTTTTCAAAATGACTTATGAAATGATTTGTCACTCTGACTTGACCACAACAGAGTTGTTATATGAAATTCAAGTTCCCACTTCGGTGTTATAAAACTTTCAACTAGTTTTCTTTGCTTCTGAACTTAGTAGAGGTAAATTTGGCTTTTTGCAAAACAACCCTAGAGCTTAGTATCCTACTACAAAAACCCCCTTAACTTGTTAGTATTAGTTTGCGAGTACTTAAAGAGTACTCATGGCTTTGTCCCTGGCTATTCCCATGGCCAGACTATGAAGAGGAGTATCAGGATGATGGACCGCAGGAAGGTTACGACAACTAGGATCATCTCTGTAAGATCCCTCCTTTATAAAGGAAAAGGATCCCTGTGATTGCAATGCTAGTCCCTGGATCAATGCTAGCATCCACAGTTTAAGATGAAGTACACAGAAACAAAGGTCATTATTACAGTCATTCCAGAGACAAACATAGTATTTACAACTCCAAGGCCACAGGCCTAGTACAAGAGTTTAAATAAGTAAATAGATAAAAGTCTTCATCTTCATGTGCCACGGGCAAACATGTTGAGTGTAGACTCATGACTCCTAATCCTCATCAGAGTAACCTGCAACATCACAAGTTACAACCACAGTTGGTCAATACATTGGAATAGTATTGGCAAGTAATACCTTAGTATAATTTTTGAAGGACTAAATACTATATGCAATTTGGCTAAGTGTAGCTTAGGCTTGCTTTGCTCAAAATAGGTTTTGCCTATTAGTTGAAATCACTAAGTTTTTCTTTGTCAAAACTTTTCCCAAGGAACCACCAATAGACATTGAGGTCCTTCACCCTTGTTCACCCACAAGTTTTTACTTAGAAATTGGGATGAGGAGATTCTTGATAGCTTCCATGTCTTGATGCTCAAGTTGTCCTTTTCCAGGGACATGGCTAAGTACTTAGATTCTTCCATCTGTAGAGGTTGTGCACTTTCCCCACCAGACTTGATTTTTACCAAGACAGGACCTTTCAGAAGCCTTCCCTTAGACCAAATGGACGTGTTCCAACCTATCCTACCACTGTTGGAATTATGCCCTAGAGGCAATAATAAAGATGTTATTATTATAATTCTTGTTCATGATAAAGTTTATATTCCATGCTAGAATTGTATTAAGCGGAAACTTTAATACTTGTGTGGTTTGTGAACAACACCGTGTCCCTATTACGCCTCTATGGACTAGCTCATTGATCAATGATGGTTAAGGTTTTCTAACCATAGACATGAGTTGTCAATTGATAATGAGATCATATCATTGGAGAATGATATGATGGACAGACCCAAACTAAGCGAAGCAATTAGATCGTATCATCGTGTTCATCTTTGCGAAGCTTTTCCTATGTCAAATATTGTATTCCTTAGACCATGAGATAATACAACTCCCTGGTAACGAAAGAAAGCTTTGAGGTCATCAAACGTCATCTTATGAGAGGGTGATCATAAAGGTGTCTCTCAGGTGATCGGAAAGTATCTGTTGGGTTGTATGTATCGAGATGGAATTTGTCCCTCCCAAGTCGGAGAGATATACTTCGGGCCCACTCGGTAATCGATATCAAACACCGCTTGCAAGCATGTGGTTAAGGAGTTAACCACAAAGTGATATCGGATTACGGAACGAGTAAAGTACTTGCTGTGAACGAGATTGAACTAGGTATGACGGTACCGACGATCGAATCTCGGGCAAGTAAAATATCGCGAGACGAAGGGAATATATATATGGGATTGTTTGAATCCTGACATTGTGGTTCATCCGATATGATCATCGATGAATGTGTGGGAGTCAATATGGGTGCCCAGACCCCGCTGTTGATTATTGATAGAAGATCATGTCTGCATATTCTCGAACCCGCAGGGTCACACACTTAACGTGTCTTGACGCTAGGATAGATTGGATAATTGGTTTATGAATTTTTGTTTGGAGTCTCGGATGGGATCCGGGATATCACGAGAGGTTCCGGAATGGTCCGGAGAATAAGATTCATATAAGGCAATGCAGTTTTTGGAGTTCGGAATTGTTCCGGGTTAATCGGTATTGTACCGAAAGCTTCTAGAACCTTCCGGAAGGGGACCAACGTGGCCCCACCTTCCGGGAGGGGGCATGGGCCTATGAGGGAGTGTACTGGCCGCATTGGGCCAGGGGCACAAGGCCCCATAGGGCCCAGCCGATCCTAGAGAGTTTAAATCGTTTAAACTAGAGATAGGGTTTCTAGAAGAGGGGAGAGTCCATGCCCCCCACTCCTTATCCTTTGGGCTTGGGGGAGGGGCTAGGGCTGCGCCCCCCCTCTATATAAAGAGGGGTAGGGGCGCACCAACCCCCCACACCTCTCCTCCAAACCCTAGCCGCCTTGCTAGCTTTCCTCTCTCCCTCCCGACTGTTTGTAGGCGAAGCCCTGCTGTAGAAATTCTCCACCATATACACCACGCCGTCGTGTTGTAGATCCAATCTATATCTCCACCATACTTACTGGTCCGAGGAAGGAGGAGACGTCGAGGTGCTGCACGTGTGCATCTCACGGAGGCACCGCCACTTGTGGTGCTAGATCGGATCAGATCGCGAGGAGGAGTAGCGAGTACGACTACATCACCCACGTTCCGACGAACGTTCCGCTGTGCGAATCTTCAAGGGTATGAAGATCTAATCCAATCTCTCTCGTTGATTGCATCTCCTAGATTAGATCTTGGCTTTCCCTCTGTTCGCATCCATAGAAAATTTTGATTTACTATGCCGCAAAACCCTTCAGTGGTATCAGAGCTAGATCTATGCGTAGATGTGATTCACGAGTAGAACGCAACATGGTTGTTACGGGCGTTGATGTTTTCTATTGCAAGCCTCTTGTTTGTGTTCTTCTTATGACGCGGGATAGTGAGATTGAAGCGGTCCAGGCCAACCTTACGCGACATCGTTCGCGAGACCGGCTCCGCACTTGACGTGTGGCTTGTTCCACACATGCGGCTGGTGGATGTCAGTTTCTCTCACTATAGTTGTCATGGGATTAACACCAGAGTTTGGCAACCATAATATCACCGTTGTGGCTTTCCGTAGGTAAGAATCGTTCTTAGCATCTACTCCCATAAGCCACGTAAAACATGCAACAACAAAGTAGAGGCGTCTAACTTGTTTTTGCAGGGATTGTTTTCTGTGATATGGTATGGCCCAAGATGTGATGTGTATATTGTATGCGATGATCATGTTTTGTAATGTTTCACGACTTGCATGTCGATGAGTACACAACCGGCAGGAGCCATATGGTTGTCTTTATAATTGTGTATGACCTGCGAGTCAACTTCTTATACGCCATGTAATAGCTTCACTTTATCGCTAAGTAGTTAGCAATAGTTGTAGTTGCTATTCGTGGTGGAGGCAATCATGGTGGAGTGATGGAGATCATGCCGGAACGCACAAGATGGAGATCATTGCGCGAAGATTGGCTATACCATGTCACATAAAGTTATATGCATGTGATGTTTATCCCTTTATGTATCTTATTATGCTTAGATCGCGACGGTAGCATTATAAGATGATTCCTCACTTAAAGATCAAGATAAAAACTGTGTTCTCCCCAAGTATGCACCGTTGCGAAAGTTCGTCGTTTCCAAGCATCACGTGATGATCGGGTGCTATAGACTCTACGCTCACATACAACGGGTGCAAGCCAGTTTTGCACACGCGGAAATACTTGGGTCTAGCTTGACGAGCCTAGCATGTACAGACATGGCCTCGGAACACAAGAACCGAAAGGTTAAGCATGAGTCATATGAATGATATGATCGACACTTTGTTGTCCACCATTGAAACCACATCTCTTCTCGTGATGATCGGATTAGGTGTGGTGAATTTGGATCGTGTTCACTAAACAACTTGAGGGATGTTGAATTTAGTGGGAGTTCATCTAGTAATTTGATTAAGTTGAACTATTTATCATGAACATAGTCTAAATTGTACTTGCAAATACTGTAGATCACATGGCCAAGTCCAACTTCAACTTCAACGTTTTTGCTGAGAAGGAAAAGCTTAGAAACAATGGGTCTAACTTCAACAATTGGTTCCGCAATCTAAGAATCATTCTGTCTGGCGGACAAAAGGACTATGTCCTTCGGAAAGCGTTAGGTGACCCCCCTGCTGCAACTGCGTCGGCTGATGAGAAAGCTGTCTATCAGTCGCGCAAAGATGATTATGGTGTGATTAAGAGCACCATGTTGTTTGCTATGGAACCGGAGCTTCAAAATCGTTTTGAAGAGTACCCCGGGCCCTTCGAGATTCTCGAGGAGCTGAAAACCATGTTTCAGACTTAGGCCCGTTCTGAGAGATATGAGATCTCCGAGAAGTTCTTTAACTGCAAGATGGAGGAAGGGAGTTCCGTTAGTGAGCACGCCATTAAGATGACGGGCTACACTCAATGGCTTGAGCAACTGGAATGCACGATTCCAGAGGAGCTCAAGATTGACAGGGTTCTGCAATCACTCCCTCCCAGCTACAAAAGTTTTGTAGTGACTCATAATCAGATTGGTTCCACTGATACGATCACCGAGCTCTTCGCAAAGCTGAAGGCTGCGGAAGTGGACATCAAGAAGGATAATCATGTGTTGATGGTCAACAAGCCCTCCTTTAAGAAAGGTAAGGGAGCAAAGAAACCCTTCAAGAAGGGCGGCGGCAAGCGCAATGCCCCTGCTGAGAAGAAGCTCAAGTCTGGTCCTAAGCCGGACACTGAGTGCTTCTATTGCAAGGACAAGGGTCACTGGAAGCGCAACTGTCCGAAGTACTTAGCGGACAAGAAGGCTGGCACCATCAAAGGTATATTTGATATACATGTTATTGATGTTTTCCTTACTAGCCCTCGTTGTAGTGCCTGGGTATTTGATACCGGTTCAGTTGCTAATATTTGTAACTCGAAACAGGAGCTACAGAATAGACGGTGGCTTGCGAGGGATGAGGTGACGATGCGCGTTGGCAACGGATCAAGAGTTGATGTGATGGCCGTCGGCACGCTCTCCTTAGTTTTACCTTCGGGATTAGTTTTAAACCTTAATAAGTGTTATTATGTGCCTGCGTTGAGCATGAACATTATTTCTGGATCGTGTTTATTGCAAGACGGTTATTCATTTAAATCGGAGAATAATGGTTGTTCTATTTATATGAGTAACATCTTTTATGGTCATGCACCTCATGTAAATGGTTTATTTCTTCTAAATCTCGAAAGGGATGAAACACACATCCATAACATTGAGGCTAAGAGATGCAAAGTAGATAGTGATAATACTACTTATTTGTGGCACTGTCGTCTAGGTCATATTGGTGTAAAGCGCATGAAGACACTCCATTCTGATAGACTTTTGGAGTCTCTTGATTTTGAATCATTTGACACATGCGAACCATGCCTCATGGGCAAGATGATCAAAACCCCGTTCTCCGGTATGATGGAGCGAGCAACGGACTTGTTGGAAATCATACATACCGATGTATCCGGACCGATGAGTGTTTCGACGCGCGGTGGATATCGCTATTTCCTCACTTTTACCGATGACTTAAGTAGATATGGGTATATCTATTTAATGAAACATAAATCTGAAACATTTGAAAAGTTCAAGGAATTTCAGAATGAAGTGGAGAACCATCGTAACAGAAAGATTAAGTTTCTACGATCCGATCGTGGAGGTGAATATTTGAGTTATGATTTTCTCACGCATCTTAAAGCAAGCGGAATCGTTTCGCAACTCACGCCACCCGGAACACCACAGCGCAATGGTGTGTCTGAACGCCGGAATCGAACCCTATTAGATATGGTCCGATCAATGATGTCTCTTACTGATTTGCCGTTATCATTTTGGGGTTATGCATTAGAAACCGCTGCATTCACTTTAAATAGGGCTCCATCTAAATCCGTTGAGACGACACCGTATGAACTGTGGTTTGGTGCTAAACCTAAGTTGTCGTTTCTTAAAATTTGGGGATGCGAAGCTTACGTCAAGAAGTTGATGCCGGACAAGATCGAACCCAAAGCGGAGAAATGCGTCTTCATAGGATACCCTAAGGAAACTATTGGGTATACCTTCTATCACAGAACTGAAGGCAAAGTTTTTGTCGCAAAGAACGGTTCCTTTCTTGAGAAGGAGTTTCTCTCGAAAGAAGTGAGTGGGAGGAAAGTAGAGCTAGACGAGGTTATTGAACCTTCTCTTGAATTGGAGAGTAGCGCAGCACCTGAAATTGTTCCAGTGCCGCCTGCACCAACGATAGAGGAAGCTAATGACAAGGATCATGAAGCTTCGGATGATGCTGCTACTAAACGTCGCAGGTCGACAAGGTCGCGTGCCCCTCCTGAGTGGTACGGCAACCCTGTCTTGACTGTCTTGTTAGTAGAAGACAGTGAACCTACGAACTATGAGGAAGCGATGATGAGCCCAGACTCTGAGAAATGGCTATAAGCCATGAAATCCGAATTGGGATCCATGAGCGAAAACCAAGTATGGACTTTGGTGGACCCTCCTAGCGACCGAAAGGCTGTTGAGTGCAAATGGATCTTCAAGAAGAAAACGGACGCGGATGGTAATGTTACCGTCTATAAAGCACGGCTTGTCGCGAAAGGTTTTCGACAAGTTCAAGGTGTTGACTACGATGAGACTTTCTCTCCCGTAGCGATGTTTAAGTCCATTCGGATTTTATTAGCAATTGCGCGTTTCATGATTATGAAATATGGCAGATGGATGTCAAGACTGCTTTCCTCAATGGCATCATTGATGAAGAGTTGTATATGATGCAACCCGAAGGTTTTGTCGATCCTAAGGATGCTGATAAGGTATGCAAACTTCAGCGTTCCATTTATGGACTGAAGCAAGCATCTCGGAGTTGGAACCTTCGTTTTGATCAAGTGATCAAGAGCTTTGGATTTGTTCCAAATTGCTACGAAGCTTGTATCTACAAGAAAGTGAGTGGGAGCTCGGTGACGTTTCTGGTACTATATGTGGATGACATATTGATTATCGGAAATGACATCAACATGCTTAACGATGTGAAGAGTTATTTGAACAAGTGTTTTTCAATGAAAGACCTAGGTGAAGCTGCTTATATATTGGGCATCAAAATCTATAGAGATAGACAAAGACGCCTGATAGCTTTAAGCCAGAGTACATACCTAGACAAAGTTCTGAAAAGGTTCAGAATGGATAAGGCAAAGAAAGGTTCAGTACCTATGTTGTCAGGTAAGATATTGAGCAAGGCTCAGTGTCCAGCTACGGTAAATGATAGGGAAGCTATGAGCAAGGTGCCTTATGCCTCGGCCATAGGTTCCATCATGTATGCCATGCTGTGTACTAGACCAGATGTGTCCAATGCTCTTAGTTTGACGAGCAGATATCAAAGTGATCCAGGAGTGGAACACTGGACAGCCGTGAAGAACATCCTAAAGTACCTAAATAGGACTAAAGAAATGTTCTTAGTCTATGGGGGTGATGAACAGCTTGTCGTAAAAGGTTACGTCGACGCTAGTTTTGACACCGACAAGGATGATTCCAAATCTCAGATAGGGTACGTTTATATTTTGAATGGAGGAGCTGTGATCTGGAGAAGCTGCAAGCAAAGCGTGATCGCGGGATCTACAGTGGAAGCGGAATACATGGATGCTGCAGAAGCGTCAAGTGAAGGAGTTTGGATCAGAAACTTCATCACTGAGCTTGGCGTGGTTCCAAGTGCATTGGACCCACTGGAGATATTGTGTGACAACACTGGCGCCATAGCACTCGCTAAGGAACCAAGATATCATCCAAAGACCAAGCATATCAACCGCAAGTTTCATATAATCCGAGATTATATAGCAGATGGAGATCTGAAGATTAGCAAAGTACATATAAATCTGAATGTCGCAGATCCATTGACTAAACCTCTTCCACGTGTAAAACATGATCAACACCTCAGTGCCATGGGTGTGAGATTGTTGCCAGATGTAAACTAGATTATTGACTCTAGTGCAAGTGGGAGACTGTTGGAATTATGCCCTAGAGGCAATAATAAAGATGTTATTATTATAATTCTTGTTCATGATAAAGTTTATATTCCATGCTAGAATTGTATTAAGCGGAAACTTTAATACTTGTGTGGTTTGTGAACAACACCGTGTCCCTAGTACGCCTCTATGGACTAGCTCATTGATCAATGATGGTTAAGGTTTTCTAACCATAGACATGAGTTGTCAATTGATAATGAGATCATATCATTGGAGAATGATATGATGGACAGACCCAAACTAAGCGAAGCAATTAGATCGTATCATCGTGTTCATCTTTGCGAAGCTTTTCCTATGTCAAATATTGTATTCCTTAGACCATGAGATAATACAACTCCCTGGTAACGAAAGAAAGCTTTGAGGTCATCAAACGTCATCTTATGAGAGGGTGATCATAAAGGTGTCTCTCAGGTGATCGGAAAGTATCTGTTGGGTTGTATGTATCGAGATGGAATTTGTCCCTCCCAAGTCAGAGAGATATACTTCGGGCCCACTCGGTAATCGATATCAAACACCGCTTGCAAGCATGTGGTTAAGGAGTTAATCACAAAGTGATATCGGATTACGGAACGAGTAAAGTACTTGCTGTGAACGAGATTGAACTAGGTATGACGGTACCGACGATCGAATCTCGGGCAAGTAAAATATCGCGAGACGAAGGGAATATATATATGGGATTGTTTGAATCCTGACATCGTGGTTCATCCGATATGATCATCGATGAATGTGTGGGAGTCAATATGGGTGCCCAGACCCCGCTGTTGATTATTGATAGAAGATCATGTCTGCATATTCTCGAACCCGCAGGGTCACACACTTAATGTGTCTTGACGCTAGGATAGATTGGATAATTGGTTTATGAATTTTTGTTTGGAGTCTCAGATGGGATCCGGGATATCACGAGAGGTTCCGGAATGGTCCGTAGAATAAGATTCATATAAGGCAATGCAGTTTTTGGAGTTCGGAATTGTTCCGGGTTAATCGGTATTGTACCGAAAGCTTCTAGAACCTTCCGGAAGGGGACCAACGTGGCCCCACCTTCCGGGAGGGGGCATGGGCCTATGAGGGAGTGTCCTGGCCGCATTGGGACAGGGGCACAAGGCCCCATAGGGCCCAGCCGATCCTAGAGAGTTTAAATCGTTTAAACTAGAGATAGGGTTTCTAGAAGAGGGGAGAGTCCATGCCCCCCACTCCTTATCCTTTGGGCTTGGGGGAGGGGCTAGGGCTGCGCCCCCCTCTATATAAAGAGGGGTGGGGGCGCACCAACCCCCACACCTCTCCTCCAAACCCTAGCCGCCTTGCTAGCTTTCCTCTCTCCCTCCCGACTGTTTGTAGGCGAAGCCCTGCTGCAGAAATTCTCCACCATATACACCACGCCGTCGTGTTGTAGATCCAATCTATCTCTCCACCACACTTGCTGGTCCGAGGAAGGAGGAGACGTCGAGGTGCTGCACGTGTGCATCTCACGGAGGCACCGCCACTTGTGGTGCTAGATCGGATCGGATCGCGAGGAGGAGTAGCGAGTACGACTACATCACCCACGTTCCGACGAACGTTCCGCTGTGCGAATCTTCAAGGGTATGAAGATCTAATCCAATCTCTCTCGTTGATTGCATCTCCTAGATTAGATCTTGGCTTTCCCTCTGTTCGCATCCGTAGAAAATTTTGATTTACTATGCCGCGAAACCCTTCACCCACTACCACCAACTGTCCAAATGGCTAAGTTCTAGCAACCTATGTGATCCAGGCAGAGCCCATATTGCCAAGTGGCTGCACTAGAAGCTTCTTAACACTTGGACTCTAAAATCTCTTTGTTCCTGGGTGGCTTTCCACAAGTGAGATACACAAGGTAAACCATAGAAATGGGCCTTGTGTAACCACTCAACATAAACCTTTCCTTCCATTCCACCCAGGTGTTTCATTCACTTAGTTGTTTTATTAGGCAAAACACAAGTCTAAATACTTAGAAATATTTTCATCATAGCATGTATATTTCACCACCCTTGGTTGCTACTAGCTAGGCTAAGCATGGCATAGATAAGCATCTTAACTTAGAAATTTCCTAGCAATTCTACGACTACTAGGATTTCCCAACATGGCATATAAGCAAAATATAACATGCAAGACTAGCAAAATACTTCTAATGCTTGGTAGAAAACATAGGTATGAAAGTATCATGAAGCACCACTTTCCTTGGTAGTTTGGAGAGTAGCTACACTCCTTACAATCACAATCACTATTGGCACCAAAATCTACACATAAAATCATAGCAACAATCACATACAAAATATATACAAACAAAAATATATGAATGCATGCAATATGATATGTGATGATTTTTAAAACTCAACAAAGCAAGTGTACAGTACTGGTTCATAAACAAGTTCAAAACTTGCCAAACAACATTTATTTAAACCTTAAAACATTTCTCAAACAATTCATATGCTCAAAATAGCCCTACACATGTTTCTGTAAATAAAACCATTTTAACAGAAGCAAAACATTAAACACATTGCATATTTAGAAAGGGCTTGTTCTCCTGATTTCATTGATATAAAATTTGTCAAATTTGAACGTGGGGATCAAAAGTTATAGCTAAAACAAATTCAAACCACCAATAGATTCAAATCCTGTTTTTAAATCTAATCTCTAGCCACGCGTCTTAATATGATTGGTGCGTACCGGTTCGCTCAGGATCGCGTCTGTGAGCCGTTAGATCTACTTAATCTGCACGGCCCAGATCTACTCATAACGCTTCGATAAGTGATCTGTTTATACGCGCTGGATCTAGATCCTACGGTCCTAGATCAAGCGCCCACAGATGGACGGTGCTGGCGGTGGCTACTGGCGGCGGCGAGCTCGGTCTACGGCGACGCGGCGCTACAGGTGGCTCTGGGGTCGTCGAAGATGCTTACCAAAATCGTGGCGATGCACTGATGCTCAACCTGGCGACGGCTTGGCAAGGGGCGCACGGACACGGCTGCACGGGCTCGTCGGAGTTGTTGGCTGCGTCGGGCTCGGGTGGACGACGACGTTGGCGACGCTCCTGGTCACCCTAGCATGAACAAACGGCATCAGGAGATGCGCAAGACTACGGCGAACTCGTTCGTGTGAATCAGAGGCGAAGGGGAACAAGGGGTTCACCGAATTTAATTGCCGGAGTTGAGGACGTCGTCAGAACCTTGCTATGCTTGACGAAGACGACGACCTGGGGCGGTATAGGAGGAACCAACGGTGTCAGAAGGTGCGCAAGGAAGTGGCGAAGCTGTCTATGAGAACTGGAGAAGAAGGGGCGCACGGGGCTCACCGGGATTGGTCGCCGGAGTGAACTCTGTCTGCGGTGGTGCGAGGATGATTGCGGGCAGCCTGGGGGCGCTTTGTGCTCGGAGTCTGGGGGAAAATGGAGAGGGGGCAGAGGGGGTTTAAGTAGGCGAGATGGGGGCGTGATTTATTCCTGCAATCAACGCGAATTGACGAGCGAATCAAACCAGGAAACTCACGGCGTGATTTGGGGAAGAACACGTCGCGGGGTGGAGACGACGGCGCCGTGTGGGCCGCGGCTGTCAGCGAGAGAAACAGAGAGGGAGTGGGTCCTGTCTGTTAGTCACTCGGCGGGTGCGGGTGTGAGTAACGAATAACGGTTCGCGGGGTGGTTTGCTGGGATTAGTTGGGCCAGATTCGCCTGTTGGCTTATTTTTCCCTTTTGACCTTTTTCTTTTTCTGTTTGATTTTTCTGAAATGATTTTCAACTCCAAATCAAAAGAGTTTGAATTCAAAACTTCTCTAGGTTTTTATACTACAAACCTTGCACTCAAAAGTGTGTCAAACACTACTGTTTACTCAAAACACTTTGATCAAATGAAATAAAAATAAAACCAAGCCTTTATGTGATATATTCAATAGGCATAATATTGGTTTTACTTACTCATTTTGTTTTGAAAACTTTGCTCAAGCTTTTGAAGGTGCCTAAGTTGAATTCAAATCTTACTGAACCAAACAAAGTACTCTTCTCATTGGAAGATAACACTAAGGCTAGAGCAAACTTACATGAAATAATAAGCATATATGCTTCTGTTTTGAAATGATTTGTTTGAAATGAATTTCATATGATCATGGATGCATGGATGATATGCATGAGTTTGAAACATGTTTTTAGGGATGTTACAAATCTAACCCCCTTAAGGTGAATCTCGCCCTCGAGATTCGGATTGGCTAGCAAATAGGTGAGGGTGGTCTTTCCGAAGATCATCTTCTCTTTCCCATGTTGCTTCCTCTTCGGAATGATGGTTCCACTGAACTTTGCAAAACTTGATAGTCTTAGTCCGTGTGACTCTTTCTGTAGTCTCAAGGATCTTGATAGGTTTCTCCTCATAAGTGAGTTCACTCTCCAACTAAACCTCTTCTAAAGGTATAGTATCCTTCAAAGAAGTTTCTTCCATTTCTGGATGACATTTCTTAAGCTGACTCACATGAAACACATTATGGACAGCTGACAAAGACTCTGGCAATTCAATTTCATAAGCAACTTCTCCTTTATGACTCAAAATCTTGAATGGTCCAACATATCTTGGGGCCAACTTCCCTTTGACTCCAAACCTCTTCACTCCACGAAGTGGTGACACTCTAAGATAAGCTCTATCACCAACTTCATAGGTGACTTCTCTATGCTTAGGATCTGCGTAGCTTTTCTGTCGGGACTGTGCTATTTTTAATCTGTCCTTAACCAACTTGACCTTCTCCTCAGCTTCTTTGATAAGTTCTGGTCCGAACAAACTTCTTTCCCCCACACCATTCCATAGTAATGGGGTGGTACATTTTCTCCCATAGAGAAACTCAAATGGTGCCATATCAATGCTGGCTTGATAGTTGTTGTTATAAGAAAATTCTGCGTAAGGCAGACTTTCATCCCAACTGGCTCCATAGTCTAGGGCACATGCCCTCAACATGTCTTCAAGAATTTGATTAGTCCTTTCTGTTTGTCCATCAGTTTGAGGATGAAAAGAAGTGTTGAATTCCAACCTCGTTCCCAGTGACTCATGTAATTGCCTCCAAAAATGGGAAGTGAATTGGGTTCCTCTATCTGACACAATACTCTTGGGTACACCATGTAGACATACAATTCTACTCATATATATCTTGGCTAACTTAACACTAGTGTAGGTTGTCTTCACGGGTATGAAATGAGCCACTTTAGTTAGGCGATCCACTACTACCCAAATAGAATCATATCCTGACCGGGTCCTTGGTAATCCGGTAATGAAATCCATACCAATCTTGTCCCACTTCCAATCAGGAATAGGTAGTGGTTGAAGCAAACCTGCTGGTTTCTGATGTTCCGCTTTAACTCTACTACACACATCACACAAAGCAATATGTTCGGCGATGTCCTTCTTGAGATTATTCCACCAAAATCTTTCCTTCATGTCCATGTACATTTTGGTGTTACCCGGATGAATGGAATACGGTGAGTTGTGTGCTTCTTGCAAAATCAGTTTCCGAAGCTCCGGATCTTGTGGAACACAGATACGTTTTCCATGCCATAAAGTACCCTGTTCGTCTTCATGGAATCCTTTGGCTTTTCCTTTACCAATATTTTCCTTAATCTCTCCAACTTCCTTATCCGTCTTCTGGGCTTATTTGATCTTGTCCAACAAGGTAGGTTGAACATCCAGAGACATGAGATGTCCTTCAGGCACAATCTCCAATCTGAGGTCTCTAAATTGGGCACACAGATCATCTGGCAATTCTCCCTTAGTGAGGCCATTTACAAAAACTTTACGGCTTAGAGCATCTGCTACAACATTTTTTACCGGGGTGGTATTGCAAACTCAAGTCATAGTCCTTGATGAGTTCTATCCATCTTCTTTGTCTCATGTTAATTTCCTTCTGGGTGAAGATATACTTCAGACTCTTGTGATCTGTGAACACTTCACATCGCTTTCCCAAAAGATAGTGTCTCCATGTTTTGAGTGCATGGACAACAGAGGCTAACTCTAAATCATGAGTAGGATAGTTTACCTCATGAGTTTTGAGTTGTCTCGAGGCATAGGCCACAACTTTCCCTTCTTGCATAAGTACTGCACCCAAACCATGATGAGATGCATCACAATACACTTGGAAATCCTTCTCCAAATCTGGCAAACACAAAACTGGTGCTGTCACAAGTCTCTTCTTCAATTCTTGAAAGCTGAGTTCACAACCTTCAGACCAAGCAAATTTCTTGTCCTTCTTTAGCAATTCCGTCATAGGTTTAGCTACCTTGGAGAAATTCTCAATGAACCTTCTGTAGTAACCTGCTAAGCCCAGAAAACTACAAACTTCTTTCACTGACTTGGGAGATTCCCATTCAGTTACAACTGAAACTTTAGCAGGATCAACTGCTACACCATCCCCTGACACAACGTGTCCGAGAAATCCAACTTCATTCAACCAGAATTCACACTTGCTGAATTTGGCATAAAGTTTATGCTCTCTAAGCTTCTCAAGTATCAAACGCAAATGTCCTTCATGTTATTCTTTGCTCTTGGAGTAGATCAAAATGTCATCGATGAAAACGACAACAAACTTATCAAGAAATTCCATGAACACCTTGTTCATCATATTCATGAAGTATGTTGGTGCATTGGTCAAACCAAATGGCATCATAGTATACTCATACAATCCATACCTTGTAGTGAAAGCTGTTTTAGGTATGTCTTGTTCTCTTATCTTGAGCTGAAAATAACCTGACCGGAGATCAATCTTTGAGAACACACCAGCTCCTTCTAGCTGATCAAACAAGTCACTGATTCTTGGCAAAGGGTATTTGTTCTTGATAGTCACCTCATTGAGTGAACGGTAATCTATGCATAACCTTTGACTTCTATCTTTCTTCTCCACAAACAAAACTGGGGCTCCCCAAGATGAAGAACTTGGTTGAATAAATCCTTTCTGCAACTGCTCTCCAAGTTGTTTCTTGAGTTCTTTCAGTTCATCAACTGACATCTTGTACGATCTCTTTGCTATTGGTCCAGATCCTGGTAGCAAATCAATAAGAAACTCCACATCTCTATCTGGTGGCATTCCCGGCAATTCTTCCGGAAACACATCCGGATATTCACTCACAATTGGCACACTGTCTATGCTAACCCCCTTAAGAGAATTTAGCATACCCCTTTTTGTTTCAAAGTTGGTCTTGAACCTGATCCTTTTATTTTCTGGAGTTGTGAGTGATACAGTATGGTTGGCACAATCTATCATTCCCTTGTGCTTAGTCATCCAGTCCATTCCCAAAATAACATCCAATCCTTGGGAATTTAGGATTATCAAGTTAACGGGAAACTTATACTTCCCAAACTCTATGACTAGATCATGACATCCTGAATTCACTATCATTTATCCGCCAGGAGAACTTACTTTTATAGGGCACCCAATAGTTTCTACCGGTAGTTCATTTCTTTCAACAAATGCTCTTGATATGAATGAATGAGATGCACCAGTATCAAAGAGAACAAATGCTGGAACAGAATTGAGTTTGAACTTACCAGCAACAGCATCAGGCTCCTCATAAATTTCCTCCACATTGATGTGGTTCACTTGTCCCTTTTGAAAAGGGTTGGGTTTGTTGGGTCCTTCAACTTTATTTTCTGGGCATTCATTAGCATAATGCCCCATCTTCTTGCACTTGAAACACTCAACCTGACTAATATCCTTCTTGACAGGCTGACTTCCACTACCACTTCCACTTCCACTTCCACTGTGGTGGCTCTTATGTCCACCCTTGTGGTTCTTGTACTTGTCATTGTCATGACTACGGTGATGCTTGTTGTCATGACGGTTGTGGTTGTGGTGCTTATTGAATTTCCCATGCTTGTGGGATCCTGAGCTTCCACTATCATCATAATGGGAACGCTTGTGAGACGATCCCGAGCTGTGCTTGTCAGAGTGCTTTCTCTTCCTGCTTTCAACTTGCTTCATTTTGCTCTCCAAAATAGCAGCCTTATCACAGAGAGACTGATAAGTGGGAACTTAGGCTACTGATAGCTGCAAGTTCAGTTCATCATTTAGGCCTTCAAGGAACTTTTCCTTCCTCTTAACATCAGTGTCAACTTCGTCTGGTGCATAACGCGCCAGATTGTTGAACTCCTCAATATATTTAGCCACGCTGCTTCAAATTATGGAACTCCTTCTTCTTCAAACTCATCACTCCGGATGAGATGTGAGCAGTACGAAAACCATCTTCAAAGATAGCCCATGTCACATCTTCGATGGGAGTGGTGATCTGGAAGTTATCCCACCAAGTGGCGGCTGGTCCTTCCAACAAATGTGCTGCAAATCTGACTTTTTCTGCATCAGTACAGCCCATAGTTACCAAGTCCTTGTTCACAGAGCGTAGCAAATCATTGGCCACCATTGGATCAGTTGTTCCTGAGAACTTTGCTGGCCTCAATCTCAAGAACCTGGTAAGCATGTCAAAACCCGGTGGGTTGTTGTTGTTGTTGTTGTTGTTGTTGTTGTTGTTGTTGTAGTTGTTGTTGTAGTAGTAGTTGTTGTTGTTGTTGTTGTTGTTGTTGTTGTTGTTGTTGTTGTTGTTGTTGTTGTTGTTGTTGTTGTTGTTGTTGTTCTTGTTGTTGTTGTTGTTGTTGTTGTTGTTGTTGTTGTTGTTGTTGTTGTTTTGGTTCTGGATGAACGTAGTCATCATTTGCATCAGCTGAGTCTGAGCTGTCATCATTTGCTGCATCTCAGGGGTGATGTTGTTGTTGTTGGGGTTGGGATTTGCACGACGAGGAGGCATCTGTGGTTTGTTCAATAGAGATAAGAATAAGATACCCATAGATGCTTTCATGCACAATACATCAAGTAAACAATCACCAAGCATGCATCATAACAATAAAAGTTCAACAACAGAAACAACAAGTTTGCAAAGTAAACACACCAATAACAAGCCATCCACATGTTGGATGGTCATTGTGACTCAAATAAAGTATGATAGATAAATGAGTAGTCATCACTACTCCTCGGCATCAACCTCCTCCTCAACAAAGGTAAGACCTGCATTCTCCATAGCGGTCTTGTATTCCTCGACATTGGTGGTCAAGGTCTCTACTTTGGCTTTGAGGGCCCTCTTCTGAGAACGAAGCCTCTCAATCACAGTCTGCTGATGCTCGAGCTCAAAGTCCTTGGCCTGCAGTTCTTCAGTCATGTCCCGAATCCTCTTGTTCCTATCTTGGACTCGCTTCTCTTGACTCTTGAACTTTCTGTCCTGGCTCACGAACTTTGCCTCCATCTCCTTGACTATCTCATCTTGCTCTGCGAAGAGCTTGTCCTTCTCACGAAGCTGCACCTGGAGTTCGTCATTGCTAAGCATGACGTTGGTCCTATCAGTGTCCACGTGCCTAAGAAGAACCTCTAAGTCCTGGAGGTATAGGCGAATCGGCTCTGCTGTCTCCCTCGAAGTGTCCTCAAAGTCGATGGCCTCTCCATCCTCATCACGTCTACCAAAGACGTGGAAGTGAGTACCTCTAACCTGTCGAGAGTGTCTCCCTAGCAGACGTCCAATCAAGTCCTGCATAACTACCTCTAGGCCTCTCTCCTTGTCATCGTGCATGAGCTTGAAGATGATAGCCTCCGTGGTAGGATCAGTATGGCGTCCGGGCTGATTGACCTTGAAACCCCAAAGGTCTTTCCTCTCAAACTTGGTGAGGGGAAGCACCATGATGGTAGGATGAGGGAGATTGAGCAAATTAGTGAGCTCAATAATACGAGGGCCAAAGCGAGTTCCCTGGAACTCCTCAACAGTGCTGATGGTAACATTAGGCATCTATTTATAAGATAGAAAAAGTTAGAACAATACAATTTAAGATAAAAACACAAGGCAAAGCATCACATACATATCCTTGGAAATCAAAACACACAAGTCATGGCATACATGGATCCATTACAACAACCAAGGTTCAACTTATTTTAAGCAACATTTGGAAAATAAGGTGATAAGTTGTGGTCCAACTAGCGAAGTACGCTTACAATCCTATCTCACTAGATATGTTGGATAACACAATATTTCTAGAAGCTATCACTCTATCTTGAGCACATGACTCCATTACTAAGTCTATAATGTCTCCTCTTAAGGTTTGGTTGGTAGCCTCCAACTCTTGGGTATGTTTCTTCTCTTCTTTTAGGCTATTTTCGATGTTGAACATTCTGCACTTGACTCTATCACCGTTCTTTGATGGTCTTCCAAGTTGCATCCCTTGCTGAATCAAAGAATGTAGGGTGCATCACTGAATTGGTGAACATGCAGAATCCTGATTCCTTGTGGTTGTCTTCCTTGTTTTTATACAAGTGAAGTTGCACCCACCAGTACTCAACTCCTTCATCCATCACAGGAAAACCTTTGTACACAGCTGCACCATGTATTTCCATTGCAACCATGAGGTCCTTGAGAGCCTTGGGGAATTCTGTCTCACACTCTAAATTCATTGTCATGAGTGGTCCTTTCCTTACGGCTTTGTTGATGGGTTCATCTACAAATAGAAATGAGAAATAAGATTAGAAAAGTTTACGAGAAGAATAGACAAGTGTAGAAGTTGTTGAAATTTTTTCCTTAGTGGTTTCCAATCCTAGGGTCATAATCCTACAGGCAACACAGTGCTCTGATACCATCTATAAGATCCCTCCTTTATAAAGGAAAAGGATCCCTGTGATTGCAATGCTAGTCCCTGGATCAATGCTAGCATCCATAATTTAAGATGAAGTACACAGAAACAAAGGTCATTATTACAGTCATTCCAGAGACAAACATAGTCTTTACAACTCCAAGGCCACAGGCCTAGTACAAGAGTTTAAATAACTAAATAGATAAAAGTCTTCATCTTCATGTGCCACGGGAAAACATGTTGAGTGTAGACTCATGACTCCTAATCCTCATCAGAGTAACCTGCAACATCACAAGTTACAGCCACAGTGGGTCAATACATTGGAATAGTATTGGCAAGTGATACCTTAGTATAATTTTTGGAGGACTAAATACTATATGCAATTTGGCTAAGTGTAGCTTAGGCTTGCTTTGCTCAAAATAGACATTGAGGTCCTTCACCCTTGTTCACCCACAAGTTTTTACTTAGAAATTGGGATGAGGAGATTCTTGATAGCTTCCATGTCTTGATGCTCAAGTTGTCCTTTTCCAGGGACATGGCTAAGTACTTAGATTCTTCCATCTGTAGAGGTTGTGCACTTTCCCCACCAGACTTGATTTTCACCAAGACATGACCTTTCAGAAGCCTTCCCTTATACCAAATGGACGCGTTCCAACCTATCATCCCACTACCACCAACTGTCCAAATGGCTAAGTTCTAGCAACCTATGTGATCCAGGCAGAGCCCATATTGCCAAGTGGCTACACTAGAAGCTTCTTAACACTTGGCCTCTAAAATCTCTTTGTTCCTGGGTGGCTTTCCACAAGTGAGATACACAAGGTAAACCATAGAAATGGGCCTTGTGTAACCACTCAACATAAACCTTTCCTTCCATTCCACCCAGGTGTTTCATTCACTTAGTTGTTTTATTAGGCAAAACACAAGTCCAAAGACTTAGAAATATTTTCATCATAGCATGTATATTTCACCACCCTTGGTTGCTACTAGCTAGGCTAAGCATGGCATACATAAGCATCTTAACTTAGAAATTTCCTAGCAATTCTACAACTACTAGGATTTCCCAACATGGCATATAAGCAAAATATAACATGCAAGACTAGCAAAATACTTCTAATGCTTGGTAGAAAACATAGGGATGAAAATATCATGAAGCACCACTTGCCTTGGTAGTTTGGAGAGTAGCTACACTCCTTACAATCACAATCACTATTGGCACCAAAATCTACACATAAAATCATAGCAACAATCACATACAAAATACATACAAACAAAAATATATGAATGCATGCAATATGATATGTGATGATTTTTAAAACTCAACAAAGCAAGTGTACAGTACTGGTTCATAAACAAGTTCAAAACTTGCCAAACAACGTTTATTTAAACCTTAAAACATTTCTCAAACAATTCATATACTCAAAATAGCCCTACACATGTTTCTGTAAATAAAACCATTTTAACATAAGCAAAACATTAAAAACATTGCATATTTAGAAAGGGCTTGTTCTCCTGATTCCATTGATATAAAATTTGTCAAATTTGAACGTGGGGATCAAAAGTTATAGCTAAAACAAATTCAAACCACTAATAGATTCAAATCCTGTTTTTAAATCTAATCTCTAGCCACGCGTCTTAATCTGATTGGTGCGTACCGGTTCGCTCAGGATCGCGTCTTTGAGCCGTTAGATCTACTTAATCTGCACGGCCCAGATCTACTCATAACGCTTCGATAAGTGATCTGTGTATACGCGCTGGATCTAGATCCTATGGTCCTGGATCAAGCGGCCACAGATGGGCGGCGCTGGCGGTGGCTACTGGCGGCGGCAAGCCCGGTCTACGGCGGCGCGGCGCTACAGGTGGCTCTGGGGTCGTCGGAGATGCTTACCAAAATCGTGGCGATGCACTGATGCTCAACCTGGCGACGGCTTGGCAAGGGGCGCATGGACACGGCTGCACGGGCTCGTCGGAGTTGCTGGCTGCGTCGGGCTCGGGTGGACGACGACGTTGGCGACGCTCCTGGTCACCCTAGCATGAACAAGCGGCATCAGGAGATGCGCAAGACTACGGCGAACTCGTTCGTGTGAATCAGAGGCGAAGGGGAACAAGGGGTTCACCGAATTTAATTGCCGGAGTTGAGGACGTCGTCGGAACCTTGCTATGCTTGACGAAGACGACGACCTGGGGCGGTATAGGAGGAACCAACGGTGTCAGAAGGTGCGCAAGGAAGTGGCGAAGCTGTCTGCGAGAACTAGAGAAGAAGGGGCGCACGGGGCTCACCGGGATTGGTCGCCGTAGTGAGCTCTGTCTGCGGTGGTGCGAGGATGATTGCGGGCAGCCTGGGGGCGCTTTGTGCTCGGAGTCTGGGGGAAAATGGAGAGGGGGCAGAGGGGGTTTAAGTAGGCGAGATGGGGGCGTGATTTACTCCTGCAATCAACGTGAATTGACGAGTGAATCAAACCAGGAAACGTACGACGTGATTTGGGGAAGAACACGTCGCGGGGTGGAGACGACGATGCCGTGTGGGACACGGCTGTCAGCGAGAGAAACAGAGAGGGAGTGGGTCCTGTCTGTCAGTCACTCGGTGGGTGCGGGTGTGAGTAACGAATAACGGTTCGCGGGGTGGTTTGCTGGGCTTAGTTGGGCCAGTTGGGCCAGATTCGCCTGTTAGCTTATTTTTTTCCCTTTTGACCTTTTTCTTTTTCTGTTTGATTTTTCTGAAATGATTTTCAACTCCAAATCAAAAGAGTTTGAATTCAAAACTTCTCTAGGTTTTTATACTGCAAACCTTGCACTCAAAAGTGTGTCAAACACTACTGTTTACTCAAAACACTTTGATCAAATGAAAATAAAAATAAAACCAAGCCTTTATGTGATATATTCAATAGGCATAATATTGGTTTTACTTACTCATTTTGTTTTGAAAACTTTGCTCAAGCTTTTGAAGGTGCCTAAGTTGAATTCAAATCTTACTAAACCAAACAAAGTACTCTTCTCATTGGAAGATAGCACTAAGGCTAGAGCAAACTTACATGAAATAATAAGCATATATGCTTCTGTTTTGAAATGATTTGTTTGAAATGAATTTCATATGATCATGGATGCATGGATGCTATGCATGAGTTTGAAACATGTTTTTAGGGATGTTACAATCTCCCATCGTCAGTATTGCCTGTGACCCCGAAGATGGAGCTTCGCCTATGCTATCATTATCTTTACGTTATTCCGCTGCTTGAGTTGTATTAAGAACTGGATCTTGAGATCCTTATTTGTGTAAGACCTTATGTATGGTTTGTAATGGATGATGTACCGTGATATCCAAATCTGTTATGTCTCGCAAAAATGGTAATCCTGGGATTGCGATGTATGACATAACAGGCATCTGGGATTAAAAATCCGGGTGTTGACAAGTTGGTATCAGAGCCATCCTGACTATAGGAGACCCTAGTTATAATGGACGTTCGAATCAAAAACTTAGTTTCAAAACCAAAGGAAGTGAGTATTTACAAAAACTTATTCCCATTCTTATCACTTGGATTATTTCATGAAAATTCATGTTCCTCAAATTTTTTTGCAGAGTACATAAAATTTGACACACTTGATCACTCTACTAACTTACTCATCCTATATTCTTATAGATGGACGTGAAGTACAACAAGTTTTATCAGTTGGGAAATGGAGGAGACCTCATCTTTGAGCGTGACTTGGACCAGCTGTCGGAGATGTTGGAGCGTCCGCACCCCGAGTTCTTCGGAGCTCAGCTCAATGATCAGGAAGGAGAAGATTTGCAGTGGCTAGTTGTTGCTAGTCTCCGAGGAAAGATTGAACCTCCCACTGCAGAGGGAATTCAGTTCACCTTAAGAGAAAACAACTGGCTCGATGGACTTGCCAGGGCCATGCATGAAGCTCTTGCCCGTCTATGTGGGCAGAGTATCAATTAGATGAAGGGCACCCGTTTTGAGTTCTACCCAAGGCATGATGTTATGGGACAGCCACTGGAAGTCCCATATCACCCCGAGCTGAAGAGTCAATTGGACCACCTCAGCTTCGTGATGTACGACCGTCAGAAGGAGTTGGACAATGCCCGTTCCTACGCCAACCACAAGTACGCCACCGCCAATAATAAGGATCAGACCCTCGCCATGCTAGTGAAGGATCGCAAGTCTCGTTGCCGTCATCTAGACAAGAAGGAGCGCATCATTGCCCGTCTTCGCCACCGGATCACAGATTTGGAGGAGACCATCCACGAGAGAGACATGCAGTTGGAGGAGAGGGAGAATGCAGGGGAAGACCTTCGTGGAGACCCCTACTCCTATATCAGTGATGATGATGACTTTCTAGTGGATCAGGCCATGGACTTCTTCACCGATGAGGGTGACTTCGCCTTCATCGATGATGATGATAAGGATGATGAGGACATTGACTCCAAGGAGTAGTAGCACTTGAGCACTAACGTTAGTGAGTTGTATTCGGTCCCACCGTATCATAGTTTCCAGAATGGTTCTTAAAACCATCTGTTTTCCTTGTTGTGGTGTGTGTTTGTATTGTGTGCTATGAATGAATGAAAAGCAAGTTGCTAGAAAAATCTGAGTCAAACTTCAAAAACTTTTCAACAACCCCTGAGCCTTAGAAATTTCCCTCTTTTCTCATGATCTATCTCAATCTTCAGATGCCTCGCGGAGGAAGCGGTTCAGCCCCGGACCCGATGTTGCAGATCTTGCAACTGTTGGTTTCTGACCGCGAAGCTGAAAGAGCCGAACGTCAAGCTAACTTAGCCACCCTTCAACACATTGCCCAGATGGCCAACAAAAACCAAGGCCATGGAAATCAGGACAACCATGGATCGAAGCTCAGGAATTTCCAGAACACCAATCCACCTAATTTCACTAAGTCAGAAGAGCCCCTAGATGCAGATGATTGGCTGCAAACCATGGAGAACAATCTGGAAGTTGCAGGAGTGGAAGCTAACGAGAAAGTTCTGTTCGCCACCCACTATCTGGCCGGAGATGCAAGAGCATGGTGGAACAACGTTTGTGCAATGACCGGAGGTTAGATGATGACTTGGGATGAATTCAAGGTCAAGTTCAGCAGAACCCATGTTCCACCGGGTTTGATCAAGAGGATGAGAGATGAATTCAGGGAACTGAAGCAAGGAAGGATGACCGTAGTGTAATACCGTGACAAATTCTTGTCATTGGCTAGGTATGCACCGGATGAGATCGACACTGAAGCTAAGAAGAAAGAGAGATTCTTGAATGGTCTGCACGATGAGATGCAGACGGTGTTAGTCAATATCCCCTTTGCGGATATTGAAGCCTTCGTTGACTCTGCCATTCAGATGGAAGGAAAGATCAACCAAGCCAATGAGAACTGCAGTGTCGCATGATGCATCAACCAGGAACCCACCATACACCAAAGTGTCGCCCCAACCCATCTCCAGGATTTGCCCTGAGAACCAACAGACCCCTGATGAACCGTCCGACCTATCCCAACCGTGGAAACCCAAGGCCCGGAGGAAATCACAACAACCCCGGCAACTCCAGCAATTTCAACCGTGCACCACCCAAGTTCAACAACAACAATGCCGCCACCAACACCAACACTGCCCCAAGGACTGGAAGTAATGTTGTGCCTGTTGCAACAAAGGACAAGTTGCAAGTGATTTTGTTATGAATGTGGAACCAAGGGTCACTATTCCAATGAGTTCCCCAAGAAGATTGCCGCAGCCCCCAATGCAAATGCCACAGCTCAGCAGCAGCGTCGTTTTCAGGCCGGAAGAAGGTTTGCTCCAGGGAACTCGCTCAACCGCAACCGCCGTCTTTTTCTCATGCATGCTGAAGAAGCCCAAGAAGCGCCAGATGTTGTGATGGGTATGTTTTCTGTTAACTCGGTACTTGCAAGAGTGTTGTTTGATTCTGGAGCATCGCACTCATTTGTCACTGAATAATTTGCATGCACTAGTAAGATTCAACTAACCAAATTGAAGCATGTTATGATTGTTCAAATACCCGGTTCAACCACCAAAGCTAGGCAAATTTGCAAAGCTGTCCCTATCTGAATCCATGGCATAATTTTTTATGATAATCTAATAGTACTCGGAACTAAAGGCTTGGAAGTAGTACTAGGAATGGATTGGATGTCCAAACACAAATGATTAATTGACTGTGCCAAGAAAGCCATAACCATGACCAGTACAGCCGGAATATCAGTCGAGCATGTATCTGAAACCTTGGCTCATCAATTCAAGTGCAACAAGAGTATAGCCCAACCTACCATTGACCAAGTTCGGATAGTCTGTGAATACCCTGATGTATTTCCAGATGTTTTGCCCGGTATGCCCCCAGATCGGGATATAGAGTTTATCATTGAACTAATACCTGGAACCGGACCCATAGCCTAGAGACCATATAGTATGAACCCGTCTGAACTAGCAGAACTGAAGAAGCAACTGGATGCCATGCTGGAAATTGGACTGATTCAACCAAGTGCGTCACCTTGGAGATCACCTGTTTTGTTTATAGACAAGAAAGATGGAGGTAACCGTTTGTGTACGGATTATCGGAAGTTGAATGATGTCACTATCAAAAACAAGTACCCGTTGCCGAAGATAGAAGACCTGTTTGACCAGTTGACTGGTGCCAAAGTGTTTTCTAAGATTGATCTTAGAACTGGCTATCATCAACTCAAGATTCGCGCTGAGGATATTCCAAAGACTGCCTTCACCACCATATATGGATTATACGAGTATATTGTCATGTCTTTTGGATTAACCAATGCCCCCGCTTATTTCATGAACCTCATGAATAAGATTTTTATGGACTTCCTGGATAAGTTTGTCGTTGTTTTCATCGATGACATTCTGATTTATTCCAAATCAGAAGAAGAACATGAACTACACCTAAGGACCATTCTTGGAACCCTTAGAGAGCATCAGCTGTATGCCAAGTTTAGCAAATGTGAATTCTGGTTACAGGAGGTAGGATTCCTCGGACATATTGTATCAGCCGGAGGAATTTCCATTGACCCTACTAAGGTGAAGGATGTCGAAGATTGGCAAGCCCCAACCACTCAAACCCAAGTTCGTGCATTTCTAGGATTAGCGGGATACTACCGCAAGTTCGTAGAAGGATTCTCGAGTATTGCCAGACCCATGACCCAATTGCTGAAGAAGGACAAGAAGTTTGAATGGACGGACAAATGTGAAGCGAGTTTTCAAGAACTCAAGAGAAGATTGATTTCAGCCCCAATCTTGATCATGCCAAATATCATGAAGCCCTTTGATGTGTATTGTGAAGCATCTAAGATCGGTCTCGGATGTGTGCTAACGCAAGAAGGCAAAGTTATATCTTATCTATCCCGACAACTGAAACAACATGAACGGAATTATCTAACCCATGACATTGAACTAGCAGCCGTAGTTCTAGCCCTGAATACATGGAGGCATTACCTGATGGGAAATCGTTGTGAGATTTATTCGGATCACAAGATCTTGAAGTATATATTCACTCAGAAGGAGCTGAATATGAGACAGAGAATATGGATTGAGCTAATCAAGGATTATGATCTGGACATTCACTATCACCCCGGTAAATCCAATGTAGTATCAGATGCCCTTAGCAGATTACCCTGTCGCTTGAACTCCATGATTCTAAAGGAGCAACCAAGTTTGCACAAAGAGATGGAAGATTTCAGAATGGAATTGGTAAGTGAAGGATTTTTGGCTAGCATAGAACTTCAACCCACTTTGATCAGTCAGATCAAAGAGGCGCAAAAAAGAAATGCTAGTATCGACGGAATTAAACGTCGTATCGGTACAAGCAAAGTACCCGGATTTACCGAAGATGAAGAAGGAGTTCTATGGTACAAAGGACGCCTTTGTGTACCAACAGATTCGGAATTGAAAGAAGTGATTTTGAAAGAGGCCCATGATACTCTTTATTCTATCCACCCCGGGGGAACGAAGATGTATCAGGATTTGAAGGAACAATTTTGGTGGCATAAGATGAAGAGAGAAATCAGAAGCTATATCGCCAAGTGTGATATCTGTCAGAGAGTCAAGGCGGGACATCAAAGACCCGCATGACTGTTGCAACCGCTATAGATTCCGGAATGGAAATGGGATTCCATTGGAATGGACTTTATCACCGGATTGCCTACTTCTAGTAGGGGAAATGACTCTATCTGGGTCATAGTTGACATATTGTCTAAAGTCGCCCACTTCTTACCAGTCAAGACCACATACCAGAGTTCGAAGCTAGCGGAGTTATACATCGCTAGAATTGTCAGTTTGCACGGAGTTCCCAAGAACATTGTATCGGATTGAGGAGCCCAGTTTACCTCGAGATTCTGGAAGAAAGTACAAGAAGGTTTAGGAACCCGACTAGATTTCAGCACCGCGTATCACCCTCAGACCGATGGACAAACGGAGCGAGTAAATCAAATACTCGAAGATATGTTGAGAGCATGTGTGCTAGAGTATGGATCTAAATGGGAAGACTATCTACCTTTCGCAGAATTGTCATACAATAACAGTTACCAAGCTAGTTTGCAAATGGCCCCATTTGAATTCATGTATGGAAGGAAGTGTCGCACCCCTTTGAATTGGTCGGGAGTAGGAGAAAGTCAGATTTTCGGACCCGACATCCTACGAGCAGCAGAAGAGAAAGTTCACAAGATTCGTGAGCACCTCAAGACCGCCCAGTCAAGACAGAAGAGTTATGCCGATAAGAGACGTCGAGACCTCGCTTTCAATATCAGAGATTTCATGTATCTCAAAGTGTCGCCTTTGAAGGGAATGCAATGTTTCCAGCTCAAAGGAAAGTTAGCCCCCAGATATATCGGACGCTTCAAGATTCTGAATCGTCGAGGAGAAGTATCATATCAATTGGAACTGCCAGAGGAAATGTCCGCAGTGCACAATGTGTTCCATATATCGTTACTTCACAAATGCCTTGAAGTTCTAGAGAAGACTGAAGTTTTCAAGAACAATGATCACCAGACCATAGAGATCAACGATGACCTGACCTATCCCGAAGTACCCATCCATATTTTGGAAGAAGCTTTTAGAACCACCAGGACCCGAAGCATCAAGTTTCTCAAGATTCAGTGGAGCAACCACACTGAAGAAGAAGCTACCTGGGAGCGCGAAGATCACATCAGGACGGAGTTTCCCGATCTCTTTAAATCCTAGGTAATCTTTTTCTTCCTTTTTAAAATCTCGGGACGAGATTTTGTTTAAGGGGGGAAGGTTTGTAACATCCCAAAAATATAAAACAATGATCATCAAACTCTAATCACTAAAATTAGGGTTAACAAATACTTTGATTAATTAAAATCATATGAATGCATGTGTGAATGAGATGATTTGATAAATGCATGAATGAACTTGTGTGATTAACTTAAATAGAAAGAAATGGTTTAAAGAGGAAAATAACATCATATAAAACATTTCCATGAAGAAACAAATCAAGAGAAAATCAAAAACAAAACAAATAAAGCAAATGGTCATTTTTGCCAATCTTGCTCACTAGGTCACTTTGAGTGTTTCTAGTCCAAGATTTGAAACAGAAAATTTCCCAATTCTTTTCACCCCTTGCTAGAAAAAGTTAAAGTGAATCAAAGCCCACCTTTCAAACTTACAGAAACATTTGGCAACCTCATTCAAATCACAATTCAAAATTGAATCTTTATCATATGTGAAGATCACCCATTTTCAAAACCCAACCAAACCAATGCCCCTTGACTAATCCAACTAACCAGACACTCCCTAGTATGTGCCTAGCAAACCCACTAAGTTTGAATCCAAAATTCAAATTCAAAGTTCTTGCGGCCATTTTATCAAACACCTTGCAGATACAAATCAAACAAACATCAAACACTATAGTGTGTAGTAATTTTGGCCTAACTTGTTCCCTATCTAGCTCACTCTACACCCTCAGTAGATCATCTAACTTGTTTAATCCCTCTAGCTCACTATAAACCAGACCATGCCATTAATGGCAAGCATGCCGAGCCTCACCTTGCCATCCCATTGTCGACAGCAAGTTAGGAGCAACACCAAGCCTAGCAAGCATGTCTAGCAGGCACTCCACCGTCCACCGCCACTCCCTATCCCAGCCCTGAGCACTGCCAGCCTCTGGACCACACAACAAGACCATGCCAAACCTCTCTACATGCGAGCCGAGAGCGCGCCAGTGCGCCACCCTCGACCAGCACCCACAGACCGCGCGCCGCCCTCGTCGCGTGCGTGCGTGATCACCACCGCTCCAGCAATCCCGCAGACATGCCTGTTCGCCGCCGCGCGGACCATGCATGCTGTGCGCCATTAAAATCGTTGTCAGACCCGCCCAGAGCATCGTCGCGTTCCGACCGATCAGCACCGCCCCACGCCTCTCCACCACGTCGTTGAACTTAGCCAGGGAGCACAGCACCGCCCCCTGCCGGCGCCCATGCCAGTAGCACTCTGTGTCGTCGACCACGACGAGCTCAGACCGCGCCCGTCAGTCTCCTTCAGCCACTATAAATAGAGGCCTCCACCGCTCGTTTTCTTCACACCAGTTCACTCCCCTCTCCCTCAGAACCACCCCACCTCACTCCCGGAGCAAGGCGAGCAGCGCATCGTCAGAATTTGGCCGGAGCCCGCCACTGCTGGAGGAGAAGGGAGCCGTCGATTGGAGCCGCCCCAGGAGAAGCTGCCGGTACCAGGAGAACCGTCATCGTCGACTTCGTCGTTTCCCCCGTCGCCGACCATCGCCTAAGCCCCGGTGAGCCTCCCACGACCCCCACCTACCGCGCTAGGGTTCTGTCACGCCGGCGCTGCCCGATGTGGACGATGAACCAGAGCCGTTCAATTAGAACTAGATCCCACGGTCCACATTGCCCCGTACCGCTTCGCCCCTCACCATCTCACTGACGCGTGGGGACATCCACTTAACCAGCCCGTGCGTGCGCTGTGTGTAGTGGGCCGGCCCAGTAAAACATCCCGCGCGACCCAACAATTCAAATTTACTTTTATTTATTTATTTTCAAACACAGTTCTGTACCTAGATTCAAAAATCAACCCAGCTCGATTCACTGAACCAAAATGCATGAAACTAATTTTGATAGAAAGTTACTGAAATGCTTAATCCAAGCCCGTTGGATTCAAACCATTTGGATTTACAGATCAACCATGGTAAAAATAGCAAGGCAGAAGCTTTTGTGCGTTCAAACATTTTTCAAAATTCAACCATAAGAGCTTTTGAGTTGATTCCAACTCTCAAAAATCACATTTTATCATACCTTTCAGAATATATAAAAACATATGGGTTTACTTGTAGAAATAATGTTCAAGTAATAAAAGAATGCCACATAGGCATTTCTAGTCACTTTATTTAATTAAATAAAAAGGTTAAACCTTATTAAATTGTGACACCACTTTAAATCACATTCCCATGTACTGAAATTTGTGGTGATGACATGTGTCAACATGATCCCATGTTTGAGTTGGAGAATATTAAATCTTAAGTAGTTTTTCAATGAGTAGAAATTACTTTTCTCAAATTAAAATAAATAAGACAAGTGCTTTAATCCTTGTGATAATAGTGATGATGCTAGATCATCTAGTGTGAACTTTTGTGTGATGATTAAAAATAGTTAAGTATTGTTTGTTGATTGTGTACCTCGTATTTATTTATAGATGCTAGTACCAACCAAGGATATGAGGAGGAAGGAGGATACTACAAGGAAGAAGCCGAGGAGAACTTCAACCACTACTCTGCACAAGGCAAGCTAACCCTTGCAACTTAGCAAGCTTATACTTGCAATTATGCAAGCTAACACTTGAAAGATACCCTACTTATGCAAGCCTAATACTACTAGTTTAATGAGCAAGCTATTAACCTAGCAAGCTTACACCACTTGATACCCAATCCTAGTTTTACTTGCAAGCTTAATACTTTATTTTCTTTATCAAAGCTTTTTCTTAGAGTTTACATAGTGACTTGTAGATTCTAGAAAGATAACTGAAGGTAGCATAAAGAGCATAAAATTTTGGCCTAAGTTAGATAATCTTAATGTCATCCTGAGGCATGAGATTTACTTAGATAAGATACACTTGTTTATTACCCGCCATTAGTATTTACCCCCACTTGTAGATGCTAGTTGAAAGAACATGTGGGCCCCCATGTGTGGTTTTGGTAATTAATGACAATCTCTATGGACTAATGCTTGTATCAAGTTGTACTTGTAGGAATTGTCCATATGCAATGCTTGAACCATATGTTGGGTTCAAGGTTTGGAGAAGAAGAAAGTGAAGAGGATCAAGTGGTGACCAAGGTGTTCAAAGAGTGATCCACAGATTGGCCATGTGAGAGTTAAACCTATGGCAAGTATGTCTTGAAGAATAAGATGGAGTAATATCTCTGTTGCACCTTCAAGGCATCAACATAATGAACAAAAGAAGAAATGATGTGCAAGCTAAAGATGTGCAATATCTAGAAGATCTCATGGTTTAAGCTTGTCATCCTCGGTGATCATGGATCAATGAATACAAGGTCAAAGTAGAGGTTTCCCCATGTTGTATGGGGGAGTAACTTGGAAGTCTTCATCAAGCAAGTGCGTACAAGAGCAATCAAGAAAGGTGTTCCATCTTAAGAAGGACAAGACCGTCTACATCATAATCAAGTGGAATATGTGCAAGGCAAATGTATGATCTTGATAGGGTTTCCTTCTTACCAGTCTTGTGGTGTTAGTTGGGGAGACCGGTTTATAGGATAGACAACCGTACTATCAAGAGGGGCTCTCAAGTGAGTAACTCGATCATATCTTTCAGAGAGAGCTCAAACCTTTGCATACTTAGCATCATCCTTTCTTGATTGTTATTTGGATCTTCACCATGTGAGGTTCTAGAGCTTGTGGTAATATTCATAACAAGCTCTAGTTCATCAAAAACGGATTTCCCTTCATATTGCGTTTTTGATCTTTGAGGTTTTTCGGTTTCTCACCAAGAGAGGTATCTCACATTATAATACATGAAATGTTCTCTCTTGGTGGTATCCAATATTTTCCAACAAAATTGGTTTTGGGTCAATCGGAGTTTCCAAACTCTAGATATCGCCATTTGAAGTTTGCCTCTTATTTGGTCCAGACCGGAGTCTCCGGTCTGCATGGATCGGAGTCTCCGGTGTGGTCCGGAGTTTTCGGATGTGTTTCCGGTGGTGACTTCAGAATCATGGCAGGGACATACTGTATGGGGGTCCGGAGCAAGGTTCGGAGGCTACTCCAGAATCTCCGGTCTTTGCTCAGTCCGGAGTCTCCGGTGTTGGAGGACCGGAGTCTCCGGCCAAGTTGGGTCGAGGATGGTCCAGGTCATTCAGATAGGTGGTCCGGAGTCTAGTCCGGAGGTTGGGCCGGAATCTCCGGTGCAGACCGGAGTCTCGGTCTGACTTTTCCCCAACGGGCAGAAAACGGTCAGAAATCCGTGGGCCTATAAAAAGGGGCCCCTTCTTCCCCAATGTCTGCTCTCGAGTTTTACAGGCTTTCTGCTCCATTCTTGACCCTCTTGAGCTTGCTCCCCCTTCAATCCCTCCATTGATTCTTGCATATACTTTAGGGATTTGAAAGAGGAGATCTAGATCTACAATCCCACCAATCCATCTCTCCTCTAAGTGAGGGGAACATCTTGGGATCTAGATCTTGGAGTCTTTTGTGGATTTCCTCCATTGTTCTTCCTCTCTTATTCCCCCACAAGCTTTTGTAGCATTGGTGGAATTTGGGAGAGAAGGATTTGAGCACTACTTGTGTTCTTGCCATTGCATTTGGTGCATCGGTTTGAGTTCTCCCCGGAGGATTTGGTGAGTGAAAGTTGAGAAGATTTTTACTCTTGGGTTTTTGGAACCCTAGACGGTTTGTTGGTGTTGCAGGTTGTGGCCTTGGTGGAGTTTGTTGGGAGCCTCCAATTAAGTTGTGGAGAAGTGCCCCAACCTTGTGAGAGGTTCCGGTTTGCCACCGATAAGTGCACCGATAGTGGAAGTGTGGATCGATCCCGTTGGGGTGAGATTCACCGGAGAATAAGGGAGGCCTTTTGTGGTGTAGGTGGTTAGATACCACCCCCTCTCCAAACAAGACGTACTCCATGTTGGGAGGAACTCAGTAAAATATCGTCGTCCCCGCGTGCCTCGGTTATCTCTATACCCGAGCTCTTACTTATGCGCTTTACTTTGTGATAGCCTTCGTGCTTGAAGTATATATCTTGCTATCACATAGTTGTTTGTCTTGCTTAGCATAAGTTGTTGGTGCACATAGGTGAACCCTAGATTGTTCTAGGTTTTGTGCTTAACAAAGTAAACGCTAGTTTAATTCCGCCTTTGTTGATCCACTCTCGGAAAAGTTTTTAAATCGCCTATTCACCCCCCCTCTAGGCGACATCTGTATCCTTTCACTAGTGCTTAGCATAAAACTTGATCAAATTTAGATGGGAATACTTGGTGAAAATAGTTATGAAAACCTTAGAATGATGAGTCATTCTACTAAAATGTTTTGAAATGTGTTCTTGAACACCAGATGATTTTGATGATGAAAATGTTGAGGCATGAGCCTTAGCCCTTTATAAAACTGATGGTTGTCTGGATGCGATACCATTCCAATTTTTACCGTACAACCATAATACCCGAAAATTGGGTAGGGCTTGACTGGAAATTTATATACCTTAATATGGGTTCCCTTGCGGCCAAGGTATGAGCCGAGGCTACCTTGTGAAGATTGTCCACCTGTGCAGTACCCAAGATGACAGTTGGTCATGGTTGGGAGGCCAAACTCACAGGAGAGGTGCCTATACTAGGGCGTGTAATTGAAAGGTTAAGATTGATTATCCGCATACTGAGTATGGTAAATTCAGGATTGTTCCTGACGGATGTATCGAATGTTGTGGTGAAAGTGTACAATCTCTGTAGAGTGTCAAACTATTCGAATAGCCGCGTCCGCGGTTATGGACAGTTGGAGTGGCCATACTGTTCTATCGTTAGATGTTTTCAAAATGACTTATGAAATGATTTGTGACTCTGACTTGACCACAACAGAGTTGTTACATGAAATTCAAGTTCCCACTTCGGTGTTATAAAACTTTCAACTAGTTTTCTTTGCTTCTGAACTTAGTAGAGGTAAATATGGCTTTTTGCAAAACAACCCTAGAGCTTAGTATCCTACTACAAAACCCCCCTAACTTGTTAGTATTAGTTTGCGAGTACTTAAAGAGTACTCATGGCTTTGTCCCTGGCTATTCCCGTGGCCAGACTATGAAGAGGAGTATCATGATGACGGACCGCAGGAAGGTTATGACAACTAGGATCATCTCCCATCGTCAGCATTGCCTTTGACCCCAAAGATGGAGCTTCGCCTATGCTATCATTATCTTTACGTTATTCCGCTGCTTGAGTTATATTAAGAACTGGATCTTGAGATCCTTATTTGTGTAAGACCTTATGTATGGTTTGTAATGGATGATGTACTGTGATGTACAAATCTGTTATGTCTCGCAAAAATGGTAATCCTGGGATTGCGATGTATGGCATAACAAGCATCTGGGATTAAAAATCCGGGTGTTGACAGTTCCACTCACAAGCATCAACTACAATAGTAATTAACACCGGGAAAGTTTCCCCTAAGAACTAAAGCATTATCCAACACAAATGTTACAGCGGGACGGAGTGGTGATGATGGTGTGGATGATGATGATCCCTATGAAGCTTAGCTTGACGATGGTGTTGATGGCAACGATTGTAACACCCTCAGAATCGACCCTATGCAAGTTTCAGCGCTTCCCGCCAAACCCGCATAGAAACGATTCAAAGGTGCCCACCAGGCACTTTCGTGCGGGTGGAAAACGAAGTAATAACATTACACAACAGTCCTCGATGGGACCCACAGAACAGATATATATATAACAGCGACTCAACGAGCCAAGAATACAGATATAATATGCAAAGATCCAAATCACCTGTAAAACGATACAGCGTCCGACTACGGACAAGAGGCAAATGGGGCTAAGAGCCCTGAAGAATAACCAATGGCGTCCATAACCCTGCCCAGGCCAAGCCGGAAGGGTAACCCTGCTAACGACGTCGATCTCAAAACCTGCTTAAACAAAAGGGGTGCCGACGAAGGGCAAAGGAAAAAGAGAGAGCGGTCAGTACTGAGGCCAGTACACGGCGAGGCTAGAATTCGGCGGTCCTCGCCTACATAGGTATGGTGGACTGAAGCGGCAGCGGCAGCATGCACTAAACAACCTATAGAGACTCAATACAACTGTCGGCTATCAGAGAGGGATAAGAAAGACCTATTCGGAACCAACCTAATACTATCACCAAGCTTACCCATCCTGGTATTTCCCCCTCGAGACCAAACGAGGAAGTCAACCGAGGAACTCACACCGTTGGTAGTTTTATTTATTCGGTTATCGTTGTAGCAATTACTAGTCAGGTATAGATAATCATCCTGATGAAATAAGCAGTGGGCCATTTTAGTTAACCATTCCGTGATAGTTGCAACACTTACTAGTCAGATACAATTAGCAGGAGATAACCCAAAACCCAGCAGTTGTTGGTACTTTTATTCAGCCATTCCATTATAGTTGCAATACTTACTAGTCAGGTACAATGGTCGCAAGCGACTTCCAAACAAGCAATTGTTGGCAGTTTTATTTAGCCATTCCATTATAGTGAAGCTGATTACTAGTCATTATAAAGTCAAATTTATAGCACTACTTTAGTTATGCTTGTCTATGATCGAGATACTGTGCTCCAAGTCGTCCATAACCGCGGACACGGCTTTCAGAAAGTTTTAACCCGGCCGGGGTGCACAAATAGCAACACACACTCGATCAACCTCGGAAAAACCAAATCAAAACCCAACGAGGCCTTCACGACAAAGCAATCACAGGATTCAGAATTATTTCAGGGGGCCACCCCATTGAGTAGACCCGCAACGAAGCCAGCTGACTCCGAGACGGACTCAAGGTTTGCGACAATGGCTGTAAACGACTGGGAACCCGAAAGTGTGGCTGGGCTTGTCGATACCGCGAAAACATTCTGCTTACCTAAACAGTACAGTGTGCTCCTCGCACAATCGTAAATAAACAGTAGCATGGCATAAGTACAGGATAGTAAATAAAACCTCAAACTAGTTTGTGGCCCCAAGAAATAAGACGGAATCAAGCTCTGGCTCAGGGGGGTCCCATATACCTCCCGGATGTGGATAGCGCGATAAATCAAGGAACAGGTATCAAGTACTCGGGATCCTACGGGACACAAGTGGGCGTTCGGAAACCAAATATTATCTATCACCCACCGATGCCTCTGCTTACTTCAATTTTAGTTGTTAAACAGGAATTAAAGTGAACGATAAGTAAAACCATGATCATCTCCAACAACTAACTTGCGGCAATACTCCAACAACTGTGGTACTTGACGACACACAACAACACTTGAGCGAGCGACTACGACACGCAAGTCCAACTATCTACCAATCAACAGGTAATAGGATGTGTCCAAGGCAATATACGGCTGCAAGAGATTTCACGGGTACGGAAACTAGAGCATCGCAACACAGATAGCAATAGATCAACAGGAGGGAATAAATACTATAAAAGTAAGATAGGTAGAAAGGGGGAGATGCTCGCCTAAAAACATTGCCGGAGGTTCAACCGAAGATCGGGGCGAAGCTCACATCAACTCAACAGCCTTATCCGCGAAGAAGCAAAACACTAGAAGAAACACCGGATGCACTATTTAATACTACGGCAAAAGATCGGGCATGATGCATGTATGATGTATGACATGGCAAAGGTGCGATGCAATTAGGCCATATTAAGCGGAACCGGGGTCCCGGCAATTAATTAAGCGGTTCAAGTTATTTAGAACCCTCGCAATTTAAATGTTGTCTTAACAAGGCAAAATTATATCACCGGTTCGCTACACAGAATTAAATGAGGCCAATATAAGACTAGATTTGCCCGCATATGGGCCCCATATTTAATTATGAGGTGAATCGGCATAAGGCCCCCAAACCACACAAATATGCATGCAAGATGAATGATTAAGATGCAACAGGTTTTATATTTAGCATTTATAAAATAGGGGCTCGGGAAAAGGGGCACACATTAGGGTCTCGACGAACTTGGGGTTCCGGGGTTCGGGGTTCGGTCTCAGGGCCCAGGGTTCGACGGAAACGTTCTCGGATAGCGGAGTAGATCTTGGCGTTCCGAGAGGAAGCACTTGGTCTGGCGTCGGGGCATCGGACTCGCCCGGGTCGGTGTCGTGCTTGTCGTTGCGAAGCTCTTGTCAGGTCCGCGCTATCGAGTCGGTCTTGGCGTCCGGGATGAAGAACTTGGCGTCCTAGGAACGATCCTGTCGCATCCGCGGTCGTCGGGTCGTGCCGACGGTCTTGTCTTCTCACGGCGAAGATCTTGGGGGTCCGGGGTCTTGGCGAACTTGGCGTGCCAGGGTTCGGTCTGGGGATCGGTCTTCGGATTCCCGAGAAGTAGATCTTGAGGCCCGAGGAGAGGGTCATGTTGTCCCGTGACGGTCTTGCGGTGCCATCTTGGTTTGCCGGTGTCGGGATCGGGTTCCGCGCCGTGGTTCGAGGCAGCACCCACATCTAACATCAAGCATGCACCACAGTCCTGGAGGTCTCTTGGCCGCAGCACATGGACGCAGGGGTCACCTGAAGACGTGGCGCCGGAGACGAATTGCGACGGGACAGGAAAAGCCGGGTTGCAGGGACGGTGGCCGGAGGACGTTGGGCTCGCGGAGGCCGGTGCAGAGCTCGGTAGAGGTGGCCGGCGACACGGCTCAGAGGCGAGCTCCAGAGAGAGGCACGTCGGCCTCGCTCGCTGCGGAGGCGGCGTCAGGGAACCGCGGTCGCGGCGGCAGAGGTTGAAGAGGACGCTGGGCGTGCGGGGAGAGAGGACGCGGAGGAGCAAAGGCGGCGTCGGGTGGGCGCCGGGGAAGCGGGCTGCGCGGCGGCGCCGCAGACGGAGGAGAGGTCGCCGCCGTGTCGGAGGAAGGCGGGGAAACGGGCGCGGAGGAGGTCGCCGCGGCGGCATGGCGGCCGGGGACAGCAGGCGCGACGGAGAGAAGGAAGGAGCGGCGGCGGCTGCTGCGGGACAGGGAGAGAGGGGCGGCTCGGAGAGGAGGCCGCGGCGGCGAGGCGGGCCGGAGGAGGGGCCGGAGGCGGAGGGCGAGGTGGAGGCGGAGCGGAGGAGAAACGGGCGAGCACGGGAGGCAGGAGCGTCGGGGTGGGCCGGGGGCGAGCTTGGAGGAGATGGGGGTCGCGGCGGCGAGGCGGCTCGGGGCGGCGCGCTCGGGGTCGCGGCCGAGGGCGGCGCCGCGCCGGGGCCTGCTTGGGGGAGGGGGCTAGAGGAAGAGGTGGCCGCGGCTACCGGCGAGGGCGAGGCGGCCGGCGGAGGTTGGAAGCGGGGAGGGGAGCCGGCGTGAGGAAGAAGAAGGCGGGCACGCGCGTGCGGGATGGGCGGTTGTCGAGGCGTGGGACGTGGGGTGCGGTGGGGACGCGGGCAGGGGCCAGGTGGGCCAGGCGGTTCAGGGAGAGGGGTGGGGAAAAAGGAGAGAGAGGGGGTGGAGGAGGAGGTGGCCAAGTGGCAGATGGGGATTGGTGGGAATTTGGGGTGGGCTGATGTGGCGTTCAATGATTGGAGGGACTGAGGTGGCTGGGGGCTGGGTAGGATTAGGATAGGTGACTTAGGGATTTAGGTGGGACTGGTTAGATATTTTAGGATTAAGGGGTGGACCGTTTTTATTTCTGGGGTGGTCGTTCGGGTCGAATCGGCCCGTTCGACTGCCCCACTAAAAATAATTTAATATTTTATTTGTTTTAAACGGACCGTTTGCAAACCGATAGCAGACAAAACAAAATAATCCGGAGACCCGGTTTTGAATTTGAAAACAAGACGGGGCGTTTTAGAAAACAAAAACAGGCTTTGCGAAAATAGTTTTAGACAAACAATGCATGATGATGACGATGCAATGCACAAAATCAACGCGATTTTCTAGTAGTGGTTTTGCGGGATGCCACAATTCGACACCACTAACAATGGATCTCGCCCTCGAGATCCGCCTCATGGTACCGGAAGGAAGGTCGGCGGTCCGCGTCTTCTCGCTTCGGGTAGATCCTCGCGACACCACTAACAAGAGGTCGTTGTCCGTGATCGTCGAGAGAACACTCCGGAACAAAAGGTCGAAGGTAGAGGTATCAACAAATAAAGTCGCCTCTAGCTTCCGTGAAAAGAGGGAGCCGATGCATTCTCATCCACTTCAATGTACAAAAGCGAATAGAAGGGGTAGTCGGCATGGGGGCCAATCCATCACGCACCCAAACTATTACTCCGCACAATCAGTGGAAAAGCGTGCAACCATTCTCGGAATCAGACTGAAGATCTCGACAACCGAGGTTCGGAACAAAGGAGGGATGCAGACTCTGCATCGGATCTGGCGTAGATGATGTCGTCGCGTCGGATAACACCGGAAGGCACAAACAAGGAACAAAGAATGGTACCTCAGAAGACGGATTTCTCAGACAGCATGAACACCGGATGGTAGAACACCGTTATCAGAGGGGGAAGCAAAACCCTGAAGGTACAACGGAAACCAACCACGAGAAATCCTGGACTCGAAGAGAGAGACGAGAGCGGATTCAAAACACGCAGAGGTAAGAGGAGAAAAGCAGAGGGGTAAGGAATAAAATCAGACCTAATCAGAACTATCCAACCGATTTTTTCGAAAATAGTTTTGACACTCTACTTCGGCCGTTAGCTAGGTTATCCTACAGGCTGGACTTGTGGGGTATCGCAACTGCTGAGCTCTAATACCACTCTGTAACACCCTCAGAATCGACCCTATGCAAGTTTCAGCGCTTCCCGCCAAACCCGCATAGAAACGATTCAAAGGTGCCCACCAGGCACTTTCGTGCGGGTGGAAAACGAAGTAATAACATTACACAACAGTCCTCGATGGGACCCACAGAACAGATATATATAACAGCGACTCAACGAGCCAAGAATACAGATATAGTATGCAAAGATCCAAATCACCTGTAAAACGATACAGCGTCCGGCTACGGACAAGAGGCAAATGGGGCTAAGAGCCCTGAAGAATAACCAATGGCGTCCATAACCCTGACCAGGCCAAGCCGGAAGGGTAACCCTGCTAACGACGTCGATCTCAAAACCTGCTTAAACAAATGGGGTGCCGACGAAGGGCAAAGGAAAAAGAGAGAGCGGTCAGTACTGAGGCCAGTACACGGCGAGGCTAGAATTCGGCGGTCCTCGCCTACATAGGTATGGTGGACTGAAGCGGCAGCGGCAACATGCACTAAACAACCTATAGAGACTCGATACAACTGTCGGCTATCAGAGAGGGATAAGAAAGACCTATTCGGAACCAACCTAATACTATCACCAAGCTTACCCATCCTGGTATTTCCCCCTCGAGACCAAACGAGGAAGTCAACCGAGGAACTCACACCGTTGGCAGTTTTATTTATTCGGTTATCGTTGTAGCAATTACTAGTCAGGTATAGATAATCATCCTGATGAAATAAGCAGTGGGCCATTTTAGTTAACCATTCCGTGATAGTTGCAACACTTACTAGTCAGATACAATTAGCAGGAGATAACCCAAAACCCAGCAGTTGTTGGTACTTTTATTCAGCCATTCCATTATAGTTGCAATACTTATTAGTCAGGTACAATGGTCGCAAGCGACTTCCAAACAAGCAATTGTTGGCAGTTTTATTTAGCCATTCCATTATAGTGAAGCTGATTACTAGTCATTATAAAGTCAAATTTATAACACTACTTTAGTTATGCTTGTCTATGATCGAGATACTGTGCTCCAAGTCGTCCATAACCGCGGACACGGCTTTCAGAAAGTTTTAACCCGGCCGGGGTGCACAAATAGCAACACACACTCGATCAACCTCGGAAAAACCAAATCAAAACCCAACGAGGCCTTCACGACAAAGCAATCACAGGATTCAGAATTATTTCAGGGGGCCACCCCATTGAGTAGACCCGCAACGAAGCCAGCTGACTCCGAGACGAACTCAAGGTTTGCGACAATGGCTGTAAACGACTGGGAACCCGAAAGTGTGGCTGGGCTTGTCGATACCGCGAAAACATTCTGCTTACCTAAACAGTACAGTGTGCTCCTCGCACAATCGTAAATAAACAGTAGCATGGCATAAGTACAGGATAGTAAATAAAACCTCAAACTAGTTTGTGGCCCCAAGAAATAAGATGGAATCAAGCTCTGGCTCAGGGGGGTCCCATATACCTCCCGGATGTGGATAGCGCGATAAATCAAGGAACAGGTATCAAGTACTCGGGATCCTACGGGACACAAGTGGGCGTTCGGAAACCAAATATTATCTATCACCCACCGATGCCTCTGCTTACTTCAATTTTAGTTGTTAAACAGGAATTAAAGTGAACGATAAGTAAAACCATGATCATCTCCAACAACTAACTTGCGGCAATACTCCAACAACTGTGGTACTTGACGACACACAACAGCACTTGAGCGAGCGACTACGACACGCAAGTCCAACTATCTACCAATCAACAGGAAATAGGATGTGTCCAAGGCAATATACGGCTGCAAGAGATTTCACGGGTACGGAAACTAGAGCATCGCAACACAGATAGCAATAGATCAACAGGAGGGAATAAATACTATAAAAGTAAGATAGGTAGAAAGGGGGAGATGCTCGCCTGAAAACATTGCCGGAGGTTCAACCGAAGATCGGGGCGAAGCTCACATCAACTCAACGGCCTTATCCGCGAAGAAGCAAAACACTAGAAGAAACACCGGATGCACTATTTAATACTACGGCAAAAGATCGGGCATGATGCATGTATGATGTATGACATGGCAAAGGTGCGATGCAATTAGGCCATATTAAGCGGAACCGGGGTCCCAGCAATTAATTAAACGGTTCAAGTTATTTAGAACCCTCGCAATTTAAATGTTGTCTTAACAAGGCAAAATTATATCACCGGTTCGCTACACAGAATTAAATGAGGCCAATATAAGACTAGATTTGCCCGCATATGGGCCCCATATTTAATTATGAGGTGAATCGGCATAAGGCCCCCAAACCACACAAATATGCATGCAAGATGAATGATTAAGATGCAACAGGTTTTATATTTAGCATTTATAAAATAGGGGCTCGGGAAAAGGGGCACACATTAGGGTCTCGACGAACTTGGGGTTCCGGGGTTCGGGGTTCGGTCTCAGGGCCCAGGGTTCGACGGAAACGTTCTCGGATAGCGGAGTAGATCTTGGCGTTCCGAGAGGAAGCACTTGGTCTGGCGTCGGGGCATCGGACTCGCCCGGGTCGGTGTCGTGCTTGTCGTTGCGAAGCTCTTGTCGGGTCCGCGCTATCGAGTCGGTCTTGGCGTCCGGGATGAAGAACTTGGCGCCCTGGGAACGATCCTGTCGCATCCGCGGTCGTCGGGTCGTGCCGACGGTCTTGTCGTCTCACGGCGAAGATCTTGGGGGTCCGGGGTCTTGGCGAACTTGGCGTGCCAGGGTTCGGTCTGGGGATCGGTCTTCGGATTCCCGAGAAGTAGATCTTGAGGCCCGAGGAGAGGGTCATGTTGTCCCGTGACGGTCTTGCGGTGCCATCTTGGTTTGCCGGTGTCGGGATCGGGTTCCGTGCCGTGGTTCGAGGCAGCACCCACATCTAACATCAAGCATGCACCACAGTCCTGGAGGTCTCTTGGCCGCAGCACATGGACGCAGGGGTCACCTGAAGACGTGGCGCCGGAGACGAATTGCGACGGGACAGGAAAAGCCGGGTTGCAGGGACGGTGGCCGGAGGACGTTGGGCTCGCGGAGGCCGGTGCAGAGCTCGGTAGAGGTGGCCGGCGACACGGCTCAGAGGCGAGCTCCAGAGGGAGGCACGTCGGCCTCGCTCGCTGCGGAGGCGGCGTCAGGGAACCGCGGTCGCGGCGGCAGAGGTTGAAGAGGACGCTGGGCGTGCGGGGAGAGAGGACGCGGAGGAGCAAAGGCGGCGTCGGGTGGGCGCCGGGGAAGCGGGCTGCGCGGCGGCGCCGCTGACGGAGGAGAGGTCGCCGCCGTGCCGGAGGAAGGCGGGGAAACGGGCGCGGAGGAGGTCGCCGCGGCGGCATGGCGGCCAGGGACAGCAGGCGCGACGGAGAGAAGAAAGGAGCGGCGGCGGCTGCTGCGGGACAGGGAGAGAGGGGAGGCTCGGAGAGGAGGCCGCGGCGGCGAGGCAGGCCGGAGGCGGGGCCGGAGGCGGAGGGCGAGGTGGAGGCGGAGCGGAGGAGAAACGGGCGAGCGCGGGAGGCAGGAGCGTCGGGGTGGGCCGGGGGCGAGTTGGAGGAGATGGGGGTCGCGGCGGCGAGGCGGCTCGGGGCGGCGCGCTCGGGGTCGCGGCCGAGGGCGGCGCCGCGCCGGGGCCTGCTTGGGGGAGGGGGCTAGAGGAAGAGGCGGCCGCGGCTACCGGCGAGGGCGAGGCGGCCGGCGGAGGTTGGAAGCGGGGAGGGGAGCCGGCGTGAGGAAGAAGAAGGCGGGCGCGCGCGTGCGGGATGGGCGGTTGTCGGGGCGTGGGACATGGGGTGCGGTGGGGACGCGGGCAGGGGCCAGGTGGGCCAGGCGGTTCAGGGAGAGGGGTGGGGAAAAAGGAGAGAGAGGGGGTGGAGGAGGAGGTGGCCAAGTGGCAGATGGGGATTGGTGGGAATTTGGGGTGGGCTGATGTGGCGTTCAATGATTGGAGGGACTGAGGTGGCTGGGGGCTGGGTAGGATTAGGATAGGTGACTTAGGGATTTAGGTGGGACTGGTTAGATATTTTAGGATTAAGGGGTGGACCGTTTTTATTTCTGGGGTGGTCGTTCGGGTCGAATCGGCCCGTTCGACTGCCCCACTAAAAATAATTTAATATTTTATTTGTTTTAAACGGACCGTTTGCAAACCGATAGCAGACAAAACAAAATAATCTGGAGACCCGGTTTTGAATTTGAAAACAAGACGGGGCGTTTTAGAAAACAAAAACAGGCTTTGCGAAAATAGTTTTAGACAAACAATGCATGATGATGACGATGCAATGCACAAAATCAACGCGATTTTCTAGTAGTGGTTTTGCGGGATGCCACAACGATCTCCCCTCTCCGGTAAGAAATTCCCCCGGCAGAAATCTATCTGTCGGAGAGATCTTTCTCTCTCGGTGTTTTTCGCCCCCCAGAGGCGGCGGAAATCTATCTATGGTCACTCCCCTAGCCTTAGGGTTCTGTAGGGAAGATATATGCGAAGGGGCAGAGTCGGGAGACAGACAGGTGGGCCACACCTGCCCTAGGCGCGACCCAGGGTGGGCCTACGCCTAGGGGGTGTGGGCCCCCTACGGCCCTTCTTCGCTCCTCCTTCTGGCTTCCTCAATCTTCTGGAAAAATAATATTTTCCCATATTTTTCTGGTATTTTCTGATCTTTGTGAAATTGCATCAAAACGCCCTCTTTTCCATCAGAATCCAGACTCCGGTAGTCCATCCTCCAAGAATCATCCAACATGCATAAAGAGTGGAAAAGACATAAGTAATACCTCATAATAAGACAAATATCAATGAATAGAGGTAGATTATGATATAGAAAGGTGATGCAAATTGGGTTTATCAACTCCCCCAAGCTTAGACCTTCGCTTGTCCCCAAGCGAAAACTAAGCTCAGTAAACATGTCCACAGGTTTATGGAGTGAAGTGTCAATAAAAGAATATGAACAAGAAGCATCACACTTACCATTACACAACTCATAGAAGAAAGCAACTCATCATTATATAACTTAGCTTGCAACCAAGTACAACAGTTACAATAGAGATGCATAAATATAAATCATAATTGGATTTGGCAAACTTGATCTTGGTCAGAGAACACCTGGCAAACAGTTTCACAAAAAGCTTTTTGTAGAAGTTTTACAACAGGAGCACTCTTTGCTCAAAAAGGTTTTTCGCAAGTGAAGGCCTTCAAAGTAATACTCAATAGATAAGAGTTTTGTGCAAACAAGGAAGGTAAAGAACATTATTGAATAAATCACCATATGAATGCTTGAAAAACAACAACTCAAATGCTTGCTGGAGTAGAGAGGAAGTAGGCTTTACTGACTCAACTTGGAAAATAGGAGAAAGGTCCCTTCATAGAGGGTAGCAGGGATTACAAGTCATAAAGAGCTTCCAAAATATTATGGTAGTTACTAGCTTTGAGCCCTCATTGCCCCTATCATAGGCATCTTGAGATGATTAAGGTTAAAGTGCACAAATATAGAGTATATGCTTGACGAAATATAAGTTGGCAATCTCATGTCCCTTGAATATGAGGGCCACTCCTCATTCTACTCAACTTTGGTCACTGGTAAGTTCTTGTCATTGTAAGTACATGCGTATCATAGAGAACCGCCAACGGGGTACCCCTTGCACATGGTACAGGAGTTATCCCATAACCAAAATGACAAGGCAAGCATACAATGAGCATCTCAGCGATATTTTTATTTACTATATGCATAGCCTTTTATTGAGGATGCTTCATAGATATCTCACTATGGTGATGCTGCAAGTTTCCACCATGATTAGGCATGGCTTAGGCTAGTGGCCCAGGCGTTTCTCTAACACAAAATACAGACTCCATGGACTTACAAGTTCCCTCTTTATTTCACACCGTTGACATCCATAGACAGAAGAGCATGATATCAACTGAGTACAAAGTACATGTGCAATGTTGAAAACGTTCCCCGTGACAACATGGTTCTGCTAATTCCAACGTATAGATGCAAGCATATACAACTTCGATGGCACAATGGTTCAAGTCTATTAGGGGCAAGAAAATAAGGTGTGCCATCAAGTTCGTAAGAGCTTTACTAACTAGTTTTCACATAACAAAATACTTTTTCGAAAGGTAGATGAAGCTTGAAAATTTGCTTGGAATAGAAAAATCTACTAGGTAGATATGGTGGACACAAATGGCAAAGGTTTTGGTTCAAAGGGTTTGGCAATATGAGAAGTATGCCTTATCAAAATAGGTTCTTGGCTAGCAAGGCTAGGTAGCAAGCAAGAGAGCTAAAAGAAACAAGCAAACATACAAGTAATAAAGCCAAACATGCAATCTTCCTTGAAGACACAAAAGATCTTAAATAAAGAATACTAAGCTTATGAGCCAACAAGAAAGAAAACAAATGATACAAAATACCTACAAGCTTTTTCTCTTTTTCTTTCAAACTTCAAAAAGTACTGCTACTGACCAGAACTCGGTTTGCCAAAACCAATTTAGATCCACTTGATGCTCCCAAAGCGATGCCAATACTGATCAACAAGATCCATCATATAATAGAGATTGGAAAAAGTAAAAGATGAAACTTCTCATTAATATTCCAATAAAAGCACTCACACCAAGGGATACATAGATAACCAACTAAAGGAGATAAACTTCCACATGCAAACCAAACTATAAGATAACATTTTTACCAAAGATATGAATCCACTAAAAAGGTAAAAGATAAAAGATAATGGTGGTGATACCGCGGCACTCCCCCAAGCTTGGAACAAGCCAAGGGGATGCCAAACCTGATGATAAATTACTCCCTCGGTGGTGGTGGTGTTCTCTTGTCTAAGGAAAGGAGATCCTCCAGCATCTTACGAAGCCTGTCATTCTCTTCTTGAAGTATAACCACCTTCATCCTCAAAGAACGGTACTTATCACAAAACTCGTTAGTGGTTCGAAGGGCTTCCGCTGCCTCAGGGCAGTATCTGAAGTGTGGACCGAAGGCTACGATTCCCTACATGTTATGAGAAAAAGGATCCCCAGTGTTAATTGATCCTACCAAAGTAGGTTTACTTGCCCTTGCCCCTGCGGAGGTTTGTTCTTCCAATTTTATCTCCTCCACGCGCTTCTTGCCTTTGTCGTTGGTGGAGACCATGGTGCTCTAAACTTGAGAAGTTTCCCTGACAAAAACAGATCGGAATAGAAACATGAGGAGAACACGATGCACGAACCTTGGGGGATACGGGGGGTTATATATTGCGAAGTTTCAATGCATAAGGAAGGTTTTGACACGAAAACGAGGAGGAGACGGAGTTCGAGGGTGGCACACCCCCTCCAGGCGTGGCCAGGCTGGGCCCGAGCTTGGGGTGGTTTTGTCCACCCCGGACTCCGTTTCCTCTTCTGTTCCGTCTCGTAACTTTCCTTATGTATTAAAAACATCTAAAATATAAAAAGATTGGGGTTTCATGAACCTTCTATTTTCACCACTTTTACCTAGTCAAAGACGAACTCTGTAGACTCCTTTTCTCCTTCTCCTGGAAGTTTCCTTTCCTCACAAGGAAATACACAAACTTCAATGGCAACATTAGTGCAAGAAAAACAACAAACCTTTAAGTTCACACTTCAACTGAAATCTATCAAAACAAAGGCTTCTATAAGAGGCAAATGCAAATGATAACAGAAAACTGTCAAAACAGACCAGCAGGTAAAGATTGATTTTTTCGAAAACCTTCTGTTGCTCAAATCAAAAAGTGCAGAACTAATGAAAGTTGGGTAACAACTTGGAGAACAATATCAGAAAAATATAGCTCAATCCGACGTACTGAGCTCCCTCACGAATTTTTACAATGCAGCACAAAAATCTGTCCCAGGACAACCACTTTTCACAACTCCTCTACTTCACAAAAGTAGTTGAACTTGACACAAAAACCCAAAAGAAAAAGGATAAGGAGCGGTTATTACAGAGGTAATAACTTCCAAGACTCAACAAAACTCTTGGGTTATCTCGCAACAAGTACTTTTCTTTATTGCCTTTAAGTTAGGCTTGAAACTTTCAAAGATGCTCACAAAGGAGATATAAGATCTATTTGCACCCCAGATACATAAACTTGTTCAATCGGAGCAAAGTGATACATAAACTTGCTCAAGTGCATGCCACCATACATAAACTTGTCTTTCCGGAGCAAAAAGTTACAAACTGATCGCTGAGGTGACATGTGGCATCCACGTTGGCATTTTTTTTTGCGAAAACCACCTCTGAATTCTAGTGGCTCGCTTGTGGTTGCACGAAGTGTGCATTTAATGAAAAGGCACCTGAGTTGGAAACGAATTAAGTTTCAGGTGCCATCGCGTTTCACTGAGCGGCTTTGTGAGATCCAATCCCATGGCGAGCGGCGGCGGTAACGGTGGCGGTGGCGGCGGCTGGACTAGGCTGTCTCCGTACAAGATGTCTGTGAAGCGTGATGCGAAGGGTGTGCTCTCCATCGACGACGGCAGAATCGGGAATGCGAGGGCGTCGGCGGCAAAATATCCTTCATCGGTGGTTCCTTGCTCCGGCAGCAATTACGATGGCGAGGACTGGGAATTGACCACCATTGCCTACTATTCGCCAGATAAGGTAGACTTGTTGTGTGAAATCTGCATTCGTTGTGAGCTGAAATCTGCATTCATTGTGAGCTGAAATCTGCATTCGTTTTTGTTGACTAGGGAGCATCAGAGAGCACAACAGGGAGCAGATCAGGGATCAGAACAGCATCACAGCAGCACACCAAGGCGCAGCAGAACAGGGAGGCACGGCAGGGAGCAGATCAGGGAGCAGAACAGCACAGCAGGGAGCAAATCAGGGAGCAGAACAACAAGGCGCAGCAGAACAGGGATTGTTGTTGTAGGAACGGAAGAATGGTTCGACAGGTTGGTGAAGAGAATTTCTGGCTTAAACAAGAGAATGTACAGCTCAGAGCTCATGTATTGAAACTGAAGACAAAGAGAGATGTGATGATGAAGATGCATTTGGCAGAGAGGAGTTGTAGGGATAGAAAGGAAGTACTATTTTTTGTTGTTTGTGTGACAATATCTGTCTTAGCAGTTAGTGTGATTGTATTGTTCACTTGATAATTGTAAAATAGTGGATGCACAACTTTTGATGGAATGAAAGGCTTTTGTGTTGTTCAGTCAATTGGTGATCATTTTCAATTCAATAAGAGCCATTGAGTACAAATGAGATGAAAATAAGAGTACAAAATGTATAAAAGGCTATCATTTGCCACATTAAAAATCATCAAAACAGTACATTTCAGTAAAATAGTTCTAACAGGAACTCATCAAAATAGTTCTAACATGAACTCATCAAAACAGTACATTTTAGTATCTTTCTTCATTGTGGTGCATTTTGTGAAACTTGCATCTGTTCTGGGGTTTCCTCAGGCTCCAAAACTTCATGTAAATCAGGAATCACTGTTTGATCATCACCACACAGTAGGTGATAAAATGATCCTGGTGCTGTGCTGTAAAATGGCCCTGGAGGTGCACTTGCATTTGCAGTAGCAGCATGCCCCTCAGCTTCATTTGTTTTGCTTTTCTTCCCTGTTCCTCCTCTTCCTCCTCCTCTTCCTCTTGATACACTTGTACCTCTAGTTTTTTTAGCTCGAATTCCAGTTGTTTTTGCTGGTGCAGATGTGCTTCCTCCATCTTCAGTTGTGCACTTTTGTTTCTTCCTTTTCCCTCTTGCCTCTCCTCTTAAGCTCCCTATTGTATGTGCTGTTGTAACTCTGCCTCCTGCAGCAGGTAGGGCATCTCTTGCAGCAGCCACAAAGGCACTCTCAGGTAAAGGCCCAGTTGGCATAGGTTGTGACAGATGTGCATACTCCTATATAGTACATGTATTGCAAATATTTAGTATGTAAGCAGTTACTATTAACAACTTGATATTGATTAGTCAGACTTAACCTCTTGACCCATTTGGTAGACCATCATATTACATTGATGACTAGGATCTTGTGCAGGGTTAGGATTTTGTGCAGGTATGTGCTGTCAACAAGATGAAAATTGGTGAGCACATAAGGATAATTTATGCAATGTCTATGTCAAGAGATACAGCACATATGCAATACCAGCAAAATTTCTGGGATATCAACATCTCCATTTTCATCTTGCACTTGTGGAGAGATTAGTGCATTGTTTTGCTGTTCCATCCATTTGGCATGCCCTTTCTTGTTATGCCCTGCATGCTTACAGACTGAACAGTGCATTGGCACTCCTGCCTTTGTAACCTTCTTTGCTCCATCCTTTTCCAACTCTTCTGGTGTTTTTCTCCTGTTTTTCTTAGGTCTGCCAAGTACTTTGGTGAACAGAGGGGGGTGAACTATGACTCCATTCTGCTTTTCCCAGTGACACCTTGCTCTCAGTGGTGACAAATTGTATGCATATGCCCTCTTATATGTATCAATTGAATAGCAACTGTGCACAAGCTTTTCAGGTTCTATCCTATTTTCTCTACAGCAAGCAATTGCATGGTGGCAAGGTATACCTGTAAGTTGCCATCTTTTACAGTCACATGTTCTAGCCTTCATGTCCACAATGTACCCTCCTTCATATTCTGATGAATCAACCTTGAAAACCCCTCCTCCAGCATTATGGACAGGACAATTTGCACTCCACTCAGTGTATTTGTCCAGCTTTTTCTTGATCTTAGGGCAGATCCTCCCAGGCCATGTTTCCGCTTCCTTAGCCTTGGCCACAATTCTGTGCATAATCTTGTGGAAAAAATTCTCCAACATAGAAAGCATAGGTAATCCTCTGCCATCAAGAATGTAGCTAAAAACAAAATAACATATTCATTACATATTGGTAATGTACCTATTGAAAACATATTGTAGCTGCAAAAAAGAAGTAATGTACCTATTGAAAACTTCTGAGTGATTGTTGAGCAGCATATCACATTTGGGGAAATCACTAAAAAAGGCCTTGATCCATGTGTTTGGTGGTAGTTCCTCTATCCAAGCAAATGCTTCTTGACTATCAACTTGTAATTTATTCATGTTTTTATTATATTGGGGTAGGTTGGTTAACCTTGCAATGGCCCATAGATCATTTTTAAGTGTCTCTCCCTTGTGCTTCTTATGAAAATTTTGATATAGATGTCTCACACAGAATCTATGCTCAGCATCATGAAATATTTTTTGTACTGCCTTAATAAGACCCTGCACAATAAAAGACAAATGTATGAGCAAAATAAAAGAAAGATGTATAAGCAAAATAAAAGACAAATGTATGAGCAAATAAAATGAACTAACCTTCTGCTTGTCACTCATCATTGTAAATGTGGAAGTGTTTGTAATGTTCAAATCCTCCCTTAATGTGGTTAAAAACCACTCCCAAGAGCTTGTACACTCCACCTTAACTACACCAATTGCTATTGTATAGATGCAATCGTTCGGGTCAATGCCAACTGCAGTGAGCAAAACTCCCTTGTATCTTGTTTTGATGTGACAACCATCAATGCAAATTAGAGGCCTGCATCCCTCTAGAAATCCTCTCTTACAAGCATCATAAGACCAGTACAAAGTTGCTAGGTGTTCCTTTACTTGACCATCGACTGTTGACTGATTTGTGCTAAGGAAAAAATTGGATCCAGGGTTTCTACTCCTCAACTCATGCCCATAGTCTGGAAGCAAGCTAAACTGGTGTGCCTCATCACCTTGTATTCTAAGCAATGCCTGCTTCCTTGCTCTTCTTAACTTCCACCTATTAGGACACATGTTAAACTTCTTGGTAACTTTGGTTGCAAAAGTATCTAAATCCATCTTTTGATTGTCTCTGAATTCATCAAGAAAATATTTTGAGAGGAAACTTGCTGTTAATGCCTTCAGCTCCCATACTCTCTCACACTTGTGTTGACCACAGTACTGTCTCACAGTCAATGCTTCATTAGCTCTGCTATCTGAAGATGCCTTCAAGAACCAGCTACAAACACATGTTGCACAAATTCCCTTGCACTCAGCATTGAGCCTACCAACCTCATTCCTTGTGTTCTCCACCCTCACTCTTTCCTTCACACTGTAGGCTTTTACTGCCTTTCTTAGCTCTCTAACACATGAAAATACCATGCCTACTTTGAATTGTGGATTTTCCATATCAACCTCTGTGTTGAACTCTTTAAATTTGTACTTCAGTTCCAATGCTTGCTCTCTGGTCAAGTGCAGATCCTCATGTTCAAGCCCTGCATCATCCTCTTCTTGAACTATCTCCATTGGTTCATTATGGTCATCAACTTGTTTGTCAACATTTGCTTCAAATATGTCATCATCACCATCTGCAACATCCCAATCACTGTCATAGAAATCCATATCAGTGCTCCCATCACTGTCTGCTTCTTCATCCAACTCCTCTTCTTCTGTTTGCTCTGCTATGGTGCTCTGCTCAACATCTTCTGCTCTGCTACTGTGCTCAACTTCTGGTTCTATGTTCTGGTCAATACTTGGCTCAACTATCTTCTCTATTTCAGTTACAACCACTGGCCTTGGATTTAGAATGACATCAGGTCTGAGCCCCTTCACAAAATTCCCATGGTCCACAATCAGATTCAGTGTCTTGCACTTCTTAGATGCTACTATCATCGAAACAATGTCAGCATCAGTCTCTACACAAACTAGCCCATCTGAAATTTGCTTGTCAGGTAGGCACCAATACACACTCAACCTCTCAGTAATCACTATTCCCAATTGCATGAGGAAATCCACAATATAATGAATTGACCAAGTGTCACAATTGCAATTGTCAAAGAAGTCAATTGACCCTTCCAGATATTCAAGAGGCCCAACCAGATTACAAAAGAACCCATTGTGCTCAACTGCTACTGTGAACTTGTCTGGATTATCACCAATGTCTGCAGAACAATCATAGAAATAATACATCAATTTGATTCAATTAACAAAATTGAGTATAATTCATATGTTTGGGTGAAATTCAGCAGTAGTCACTGTTCTTCACAAAATTGAGTAAAACAACCAACTAATTTGTGTTTCGGCAATCACGATATTCAGAGAAACATGACAGTTTAAATCGTCAAAACTATCTAGCATTTCTTCTTAGCCATCAAACATCAAACAATCTGCCAAAACAGCACACAACACGTAAAACAGTACCCTAAACCTGAACCTAAATCGTCCTGAACCTGAACCTGATTCGTGTGTGCTGACAGTGGGAGTTAAACCAAGATCAGATCAGGTTCAGGAACAGAAAGTAAGCATGTTATCTAGGGTGAGATTAATGATCAGGTTCAGGAACCTTCGTCCGCTCTCGCTCTCGCTCTCGGCCGCCTTTCCGCGCACCGGCTGGCCAGAACCTGCTGTCACCCCCTACACCAGTGCGCGCTGCACGTACGTACGTACAGGAGCTCCATAAAGACGAGGCCTTCCACCGATCACACGATCTACGAGCCACGAGCCACGTACGCACCGGCAATTATTCGCCGACTACGCCATGATCATCGACATCGACGCCCATGAACCCCCATGATCATCGGCGGTGGAGAGACTGAAAAAGAAAAGATCACGAGAGGGCGTACTGTAATCCGGCGCTTCCATGGAGTGCCGGAGGTAAAAGGGCTCATCAGCCATGACCGCCGCCGCCGCCAACGTGATCACCTTCGCCGCCGCCAAGGCAATCACGAAAAAAGGAGGCGATCAAGAGTAAATTGAGGCGATCAGGACGCAACTGTCAAGGCGATCACCTAAATAGTGCCGAGGGCAACGCAACTAGCGACGGCACCTGAAACTTAATTCGTTGTCAACTCAGGTGCCTTTTCATTAAATGCACACGTCGTGCAGCCACAAGCGAGCCACTAGAATTCGGGGGTGTTTTTCGCAAAAAAATTGCCAGCGTGGATGCCACATGTCACCTCAGCGATCAGTTTGTAACTTTTTGCTCCGGAAAGACAAGTTTCTATATAAGAGGCAAACCACTTGCTTCTTAAGGCCTTTGCTCATTACTAATATCACAGTTGGCAATACTTTGGAAATCAAGACCAAACTCATTACTAATATCACAGAAGTTATCAGTTCCCATAAAAGGTTTAATGCATTCATAATCATAGTTTATACCTGACGTTTTTCCTTTGTCATTCTCCCAAGCTTCAGTGTTTTCTTGAATACGGTCTAGTAGATCCCATTTAGCTTCTTCCTTCATACGTGTGAATGATCCAGCACAAGAAGCATCTACTAAATCTGTATCATGAAGAGAAAGCCTAGCATAAAAGTTATTGATAATAATATTGTTAGGGAGTTCATGAATAGGACATTTAAGCATTAATAACTTCAATCTCCCCCAAGCTTGAGCTGTATTCTCTCCATCACGAGGCCAAAAGTTATATATCAGATTGCTATCCTTATGAATCTCACTGGGAGGATAAAATTTAGAATAAAAGAGAGATGTCATCTCCTCCCATTCCATAGATTGTCCATTCTTCAGCAGCTTATACCATTCTTCAGCTCTCCCTTTCAAGGATATGAAGAGTAACTTATTCTTCACCTGTTCAGTTGTGATACCTTCACACTTAAACAACCCGCATAATTCATGGATAAAAAGCAAGTGATCACTAGGATAGACAGTTCCATCCCCTAAATAATAATTATCTATAACACGATCAACAATACTTGTAGGCATCTTAAAAGGATCTATCTCAACAGGTGGTGGTGCATCTACTACCCTAGCAGTGGTAGTAGTTTCCCAAACAGAAAACCAAGTGGGTTATCCATATTGGAAACAAAGTAACAAACAGTAACAAAAGAAATCTATACCATTATATAATGTACGAGTTTTTGAATATGCATTTACCACTCGGTTCCAGAGCCTTCCCGGCTGATGCACCTTTGAAGTAATCCAGTCCGTTGATTTGAAAGTTAGAGGTGCTATATGCCGCTCATCAAATCAGAACTCGTTTGATCTAACGGTTGCGAACGCACGGATTCGTCACTTAGCGTTCCCGCGCTCATGGGCTCGCGAGCTGCTCGCTACTGAAACTGCTGGACACTTCCGGAAAACTACTAGGCACTTCGGGACAAGTCTAATGCTCCAGCTAAAAGTAGCTTGACCTTGGCATCTGACATTGGGTAGTCAGGAATTTGGGGGCCCATATGGCATACGTCCACTCAAAGTATTATCTGCGTCCTCCCTTGATGGTCTGGAAGCAATCTACTACTACCATTCAGCGTGAGCATTTTATCAGTTGTTGTATAATTCAAAGCGCTTCAATTCGCCCTACCTGAAAAAAGATTATTTCCTAGCAATTACAAAACTCTACAGTGCGAGAACAAGAGCCGACTGTACGACACCGACTGTATACACTATTCTTAGAATGTTAATCATGTATCGTAGTAGTCACTCCATATGTAAACAGAACATATCGGAAATATATAGTCTCTAACATGTAACTATCTTTTATCCCTTTTCTGTACTTTAGGGAAAATATGTAAGACCGTGACAATATAAAATTGTGGTTTCTATAATAAAGTGTGTTCAGTATAATCATTTGTCATGAAAACACTGCAATTTTACATTATATGTGCATGAATGGAAGCCCAAATCGTTGTTCATGGAAGTATATGCGCATTGTTTGCCTGGATGACGAATGTGAACAATACAATTTTTTTTTGCAAATATTAGATGGTCATGTGAAATAAGATTTGTTGATATTCCTATTTAAATAGCAGAGAAATAGTTCTTCCTAAGTCGACCAAGTGTTCTACAAAAATTCTGAATTATGAATGGGTATTATTACAGATTAATAAGGTAAGATATTGTCGTATGCGAAATAAAACATGTATTGGCGTGCAAAGCACGTGCAATTTACTAGTACTCATAGTAGAAGTTTTCTTTACCAGTTCCACTCTTTAATAGCGCTTCACTCCCTGACAATGGCGCCAGAAAATAGTCTTGATGACCCACAAGTATAGGGAGTGTATCGTAGTACTTTCGATAAATAGGAGTGTCGATCCCAACGAGGAACAGAAGGTGCTAAACAGTGGTATGGAGCAGGAACTCTCTGCAAATACGTAGCAAACGGATTTTTAGTGGTTTTCTGATAAGGCAACAAAATGAAGTGCAAGTAATAAAGAACAAACGCAGTAAGTGGCCCAATCCTTTCTTAGCAAAGGACAAGCCGGTGAAAATACTTATAAGGACCAAACGTTCTCGAGGACACATGGGAATTCTGTCAAGTGCTTTCGCTTCATATAGCTGAGTACTCTTCTTTGGTGTTGTAAGTGTTATGTGGGTGAACCTGTGCTAATGTACCGACCTTACTTGGACTAATACATACTTGTGATTAAAACCCCTACAAACATATGTAACTATAGGAAAGTAATTAAGATATAAATCTAACCACATCCTTAAAATCTGAGATCCTACGCTCCCTTGTGCAAAGATGTCCTAACGGGGGGTTCAGTTTCTGTCACTCCGCAACCCCACAATTAGTAGCCAAATATACAATGCATTCCCCTAGGCCCATAAATGGTGAAGTATCATGTAGTCGACGTTCACATGACACCACTAGAAGAATAGCACCACAACTTATATACTAACCATTGAATAATGACTCAACACAAATCCACTAATAAGAACATGACTTCTCCCATGTCCTCAATAAATAAACAAACTACTCATAAGACATCATATGGATCAAGATCTAAGATGATATGATAGTGGATGACAATCTGAACATAAACAATAATCCAATGGTTCCACTCACAAGCATCAACTACAATAGTACTTAACACCAGGAAAGTTTCCCCTAAGAACTAAAGCAATACCCAACACAATTATTACAACAGGACGGAGTGGTGATGATGGTGTGGATGATGATGATGATCCCGATGAAGCCTAGATTGATGATGGTGTTGATGGCGACGACCTCCCCTCTTCGGGAAGGAAATCCCCCGGCAGAAATCTCTCTGTCGGAGAGATCTTTCTCTCTCGGTGTTTTCCGCCCCCCAGAGGCGGCGGAAATCTATATGTGGTCACTCCCCTAGCCTTAGGGTTCCGTAGGGAAGATATAGGCGAAGGGGCGGAGTCGGGAGCCGGGCAGGTGGGCCACACCTGCCCTAGGCGGGGCCTAGGGTGGGCCCGCGCCTAGGGGGTGTGTGGGCCCCCTACGGCCCTTCTTCGCTCCTTCTTCTAGCTTCGTCGATCTTATGGAAAAATAATATTTCCCATATTTTTCCGGTATTTTTCTGATCTTCGCGAAATTGCATCAAAACGTCCTCTTTTCCATCAGAATGTAGACTCCGGCAGTCCATCCTCCAAGAATCATCCAACATGCATAAAGAGTGGAAAAGACATAAGTAATACCTCATAATAAGACAAATATCAATGAATAGAGATAGATTATCATATAGAAAGATGATGCAAATTGGGCGTATCAAGGAGAAGGAGGCGGCGCCAACTATATAGCGGGAACTATACGGCGGCACGCCGTATAGTTGGTCGTCAACTCTTCTATCTCTGCTTCTCGCTTCGGATTTTCTTATGATATTATTAATATTTCCCAAATAAGCGATTTATGTAGTTTTTGGCTCCTTTTCTCTCTAGTACAATTGCTCTAAGAATTGTGTCCTTTGGATCCATCATATGATCTGATCCTGGTGAAATAAACATAAAAGTGCGCGTGAATGCCATAAAATACCAAAATCCTACATATTCAATGCAAAATAACAATGTAAAACATGATGCAAATATGCACTCATTAACTTCCTCAAGCTTAGACCCTTGCTCGCCCCGAGTAAGTTCAGCTTAATGGATGTGATCCTCATATTCATGAAGTTGAGTCGATAAAATAAATGAGGCGGTTGCAGTATGTGTTTATCATAAAGGATACATATAAATAAGTTTATGAATAGTACCTTACTCGAACCATTCGAATAATATTAGCAGGCTTCCACACCTTAGAAATTAATAGTTCACAAAAGATTATTGTCAACATGATGTAAAAGTATCCGGTTTAACCGAATGAGTTAGTAAGGTAGTCCCAAGTGTTTTTAGGATTAACATATTCACTTGGGATTCAAAATCTTAAATGTCTCTTTGTCTTACTACAATATAGTGGTATATGCCTACTCGCTCTTTTCACATTCGCTCTTCTTCTTCATCTTTGTTTTCTTCTTTTTCTATATATATTGTGCTCACACTTTTGTTTAAGTGTTGTGCAAAGGAGCTAGCCATATAATCCACTTCATGTAGGAATTCCAAAGTTTAACAATCTCAATTATGAAATTCCAAACATATATGACTTGAGTATTCTACCTCAAACTTGTTCTCACTCTATTTAATAGCATTTATAATTTCTCCTTTGTTCAAGGTTTTTTTCCATCTTAATTAATTAGATAGTTTCTCCTTTGTAAATGAAACCATTGACCTAGAACATATTGATCAAACTATCTTTATATGTTCCATTAATACCAATGGTGTGGAAGACTCCTATTGCTATCGTCAAGTGCAAGTAAAATCATACTCAAGACATTCATATATCCAATAAGACAAACTCAAACTCAATAATTCTCCATATATTGTAATAAACTCGGAATTTCATAATAGAGATCGACTATTCCTGAAGGGAATCTAATGATGCAAACTTTATTTATGATCTTGAACTAATGCAAAACTAGAATAGAAATAAAAACTTGTAAGATATATTACAAGGTCTTAAAGATCTCCCCAATCTTGGAATCAAGCCAGGCGGGTTCAAATAATCTCTTGCAATTATTTGATACCATGCTTTATTGAAGGTCATTGTGGTGCCATAGCATCTAGAACCGCGGTGCGTAGCTTCTTGTTGGTGTCCTCCAAAGCGGCGATGCGGCTGTAGGACCCGCGCAAATCAGATTGCAGTGTATCCATCCTATCAACGATCTTGCTCATCATTCGGAGAAGATCACCCTTATCCCTCTATCTCCTTGAGGCGGTGATGGACATCCGCACGATGGAGTTGCTCCTGCTTCTGATATGCTTCCAGTGCCCGCACGCGATCCTTTGTTCTGGGGACAACTTCTTCTTCCTCATCCATTATTGATGGATCAGTAAAGTAGAAGCTGCTCCTCCACTCCTCTTGAGGCTTCACCCTAATGCGATCACCAGTGGTAGGCCTCGAGCGGGGCAACGCCGGTTCCTTGCTAGCACCTGCACCAATGTTAGGTATTTCCTTACGCTTATGCGATCTTAGATCTGTAGTGATGAACTTAACAGTCTCCACACGTACTTTTCCATGCGGCTTGCGACCTTCTCTCTCTTATTGGATCCTTTTCATCTCCACCTAGTCGATCTCTCGGGGGTCATAGACGTCACGGCAGATGTAAACATCGCTTACCCCTTCATCGGGGTCGCTGTTATAGAAGCTTGGATTGACGTACTCTTTGTACCCCGTCCTAAACCTCTCCACCTCCTCATCGCCGTCCTCCATTGACGGGCTGCTAAAAAGGTCCTTAGGGGCAATGAGTTCCATAGATTTTCCATGGTCTGGGATAGGATAACGCATAGCTGGATTTGTTGCTGGTGATTTGTGATTAGAGAGAGGGACAATAGGGCAGTATATAAGAGCGGTCAGAGGTCAGTAAAACTCGCGAGAAACACCAAATTGTCATCCAAGAAAACAATCCAAACCGACTAGAAAAAGAAATCACGGACTTAGAGGAGTCATGCGCCGTAACTACCAACTATACGGTTGCAATCCATATAGTTGCGGCCGTATAGTTGGTTCCAGACAGGTACTTCCAAATATTTCTATCCCGGGTCGGTTAGATTACCGACTAAGAACCGACAAAATGTTTTTTATGAATAATAACGAAAATGGGTCGAGGGTACTGAATCTTTGACCACCAACTATATGGCGGGAGAATTTTCTCCGGCCGTATAGTTGCGACAGTATAGATACGGTACCCAGAAAATTATTTCGTAAAAAATATATAGAACTTTTAACGACCAACTACACGGCAGGAGATTTTTCTTGGCCATATAGTTGCGCCCATATAGTTACAGCATCCGAAAATTATTTTACAAAAGGGATACATAATGTTTGACGACCAACTATACGGCGGGAGAGTTTTCTCTGGACATATAGTTGCAGAAACCCCTTAAAAACTTTAGAAAAATAAGAGGAATTCAAAGGAAAAAAATTTAATAGTAGAAACTGTGAAAACAAAGGACTTATTAGAGTTATAAAAACGTTTATTTAGTCGGGAGTGACAAACTCCTCCAACAACAAGGACTTCTCCTTCTTGGGAGGATTTGGATTTATCTAATATAATAATTCTTGAAAGAAAAAACCATCAAGACCAAAACTCCTCTCAATAAGACCGATGTCTTGCTGGATAAATATAGATGATGCATCTGCTATCTTTGCTTCTTGTCTCTGCATAATCTGCAACTCAGATTCTTGAAGTAAAAGGATCTAATGGATCAGTCTTGGCTTATGAAACTTCCCCTCGAGGAGTTCTTTTAAACCGTACGATCTGTATGAACTCTTACCTTTGCATCAACAATATAAGAACAAAACTTATCACAAGAGAAAAATACAGCAAAGAGTTCTCTTTCTTCCTTAGGATAATTCTTTTGAGAACTATTGAGAGTTCTACTAGCATGATGTATAATATTAAATATGCGACCTATGTGTTTTCCCAGAGTTACTCCTATAGCATCATCACTAGCCTCACATATTAAATCAAAAGTCATATCCCATATAGGTGGTTTAATGCGGGAGCACGAGACAAAGCATTTTTAAGTTTATCAAAGGCAATAATGCACTTCTCATAAAAATTGAATCTTACTCGTTTTTGGAACAGATTAGTCAAAGGTTTAGAAATTCCAGAAAAATTTCTAATGAACCTTCTATAAAAACCTACATGACCAAGAAAACTTCTTATACCTTTTACGTCCCTTGGTTGTGGCATTCTCTCTATTGCTTCTACTTTAGCCCTATCTACTTCAATACCCTTACCTGATACTTTGTGTCCAAGGACTATGCCTTCTTTGGCCATAAAATGGCACTTCTCCTAGTTTAAGATAAGATTGGTCTCTTCGCAACGCTGCAAGATTCTATTGAGATTTTCGAAGAAACTAGTAAACGAAGTTCCATAGACAGAAAAATCATCCATAAACACTTCCATTACTAGTTCTATAAAATCTGCAAAATAGCGGTCATGCATCTTTGAAAAGTAGCTGGAGAATTACATAAACCAAAAGGCATATGTCGGTAAGCATGTAATCTATAAGGACTAATGAAAGTTGTTTTAAGTTGGTCTTCAGGATGAACAACTATTTGGGAAAAACATAGTATCCATCCAAGTAGCAAAAATGAGTGTGGTTTTGCTAACCTCTCTAAGTTTGATCTATGAATGGTAAAGGATAGTGATCTTTCCTAGTCTCCTTATTAAATTTTCTGAAAGCTATGCACATCCTATATCCAACAACAGTTCTATTAGGTACCAATTCATTTTTTTCATTAGGAACAACTGTAAAGCCGCCCTTCTTAGGAACACAATGAACAAGACTTGCCCATTTACTTTCTTTTATAGGATAAATTATACCTGCATCAAGCAAGCGTACTATTTCTTTTCTTACCACTTCCTTCATTCCAGGCTTCAGTCTTCTATTAAATTCTGCAACTGGTTTAGCATCTTCCTCCATAATATTCGATGGACGGCTATCATGGAATTAATACTCTTCAAGTCATCGATTGAGTACCCAAAGGCCTTACGATGTTCTTTTAGTACCTTCATGAGTTCTTGTTCCCCTGAAAGTTTAGCACTAATAATAACAAGGAATTTATTAGTATCATCTAAGAATCTATACTTAAGATTATCTGGTAGAGTTTTTAATTCTAGAGGTGGTAATTCCTCATCCCCTCTCTTTTCTGACTCTTCAAAAGCTTCGTCAGTTGGAGGTTCTTCATTGGAAAATGAATCAAATTCATTTTCTATTTCTTCTAGAGTTTTATCCTCGATAATTATTTCTCCACAATTTGGATCTTCATTTATTTCTTCATCTCGGTTATTTAAGAAAAGAGCTGCCATTTCTTCAATAGTTTTCTCCTTCTCTTCTTCTTTCATGATTAGAGGTTTGTCTTCAAATTTGGAAAAATGGAATTCTTTTTCCGCTTCTCCAAGCTTAAGGGATACAACCTCCTTTTTGAAGTCAGCTGTGGCACCTATATCACTCAAAAAGTTTCTTCCAAATATAATTGGGAAAAGAGTGTCAATTGGCATATCAACAACTACAAAATCAATAATAATTTTTTATTGTTAATTGTGATAACTGCATCTTCAACTACTCCCATTGGAATTCTAAGGTTTTTATTGGCTAACATGATTATCATATCAGTATTTTCTATTGTAGCCGGTGCTATTTCTTCTTTTATTTATAGATAAAAATCATAAGATATAACATTAACTTCAATGCCAAGATCACATAAACCATAATGCGAGGTTTCTTTAAATATGCCGGGAAGAATAGGCTTACCCACATCTTTTACCTTAATTTTACCTTCAACCAATATGGAAGTCTTTTCATCAAGTTCAACTATGTAACAATGTGCGTACATAGCCATAATTTCTTCCTTGGTTACCTCTTCATCTTTGATTTCATCTAGATGTTCTTCAATTATTGGCACACTTTCCTCTTCTTTTTCCTCCTGTACTGCTTTGACCTGTTCATACTCCAAAATATGCTTTTGTGCAGTGTTAGGAAAAGGTATCTCATACATTGGTTCTAGAGAGGCTATAGTTGCTTTAACTTCTCTTTTCTTTTCAGGTTCAGGCGGTGGATCAAACTTGACCGGACCCACATTTGGAGCTTCGATGTGTTCTGTAAAAGCTTTAAAAACTTGCAATACAAGATAATCTAAATAAATCTCTTTAGATAATTCGTTAACATGGCCTTTTTTTATTATATTCGTGAATACATTCATGATCTATTTCCGTGCCTCCTTCACTTCCTAGACCAAAATTATATTAAGTAAAGCCCAAGCTTTAGTTATAGGTAAATCCATAAAAGCTCCTCTCTCGCAAGAGTCTAGTTCAATTCTATTAGGTTCAATCAAACCGCCATAAAAGATATGCAATAAATACCATTCAGGTAAATCATGATAAGGATATTGTCTAAGCAAATCTTTAAATCTTATGTAATCTCTTACTAGTATTTCATTGGGATGGTTCTTCCAAGTCATTATAAGACGCCTGATTCCAAAAGATTTTGATAATGGGTAATATTTAGATAGGAATTCACAAGCTAAATCATCACAAGTAGTAATGGCTTCTGAGGGTAGAGATCTATACCATGAGCGAGCTGTACTTGTCAAAGTTTGACTAAAATGTTTAACCCTTACCTCATCAGCGGTATACCCCGTTAATTGGAACGTGCCACATATATCTTTGAAACATGCAATATGCTCATATGGATCAGGATCTTCTTCATCTCCAGTAAATTGCTTCTTGTGTAGAATACCAAGTAATAGAGGATTTATTTGAAGCCTCCTTGTGTTCTTGTTGGAGTTGTCTCTTTTATATATATCATAGGGCTTCCCAAAATGGTTGAGTGGGTTAGCACTAGTCATATGCTCAAACTCCATCATTTTGGTGGAAACCTGTAACTCAAAACAAAACTTAACAAAACTAAAGTAAATAAGCAAAAACTAAAAGACCTAGAGCGCTTAGCTCCCCGACAACGGTGCCAGAAAATAGCTTGACGACTGCAAGTGCACAGATCAGATGTAGCTAGTTTCGAAATAAAGATATCGATCCCACAGGGAGCAGGAGTCTGAAGTCTAAGAATTGTTGAAGTAAATACTAAAAATAGAAATGCTAAGCAAAGTTCTAAGTGACAAGATAAAATGTGAATAATGTGTAAAAAGGTGTTTTGGGTTTTTTGGTATAATAGAACAACGAGTAAAGTAAATAAAACTTAATATAGAAAGAAAGTATCGCGTATGTAAAAGAGATTTGAAACTTCAGTGGGATAAAGCGTTCTCAGAGATTGGCAGATACACCACTAGAATTATAAAGGGATAAGGTAAAGATTATCATCATAAACATTCTCAACTATGTATGTGTGGGAGGAACTCCATATTTGGACAAAGAGGCAGTAACCACTGCTCAAATCATCCTCATAACCACAGCAGACAGCAATCAACATCAATTGAATTAATGCGCTATTAAGGGACATAATCCCGCACGACGTATCCCATGGCATGGATAGTGTTTTGTGATTTTTTTCGATTCCCAAGTTGATACATAAGGGGTGCCAACAACTTTATAGTCACTATAAGTGCTAACATCCCTCCATCTACCAACATGTAGTTTCCTACATCAAGTCCCCACAAGAGGCAAATATTGGAGAGGTCGAATTCTCCCAACATCAAGATGTAGACAATTTAATACATGGTCACAACGATAAATATCATAATAAACTTTATCTTATTCCAATCTCATACCAGGGTTTCTCCATCTTCCCAAGAACTAATGATCTACTCAGACATGGACGCAGACAACATCATAGTAATGGTAATGGAAGCGATCATTGATGAATAGTACTTGTATAAATCCACAATTAGTGCAAGAATTACAACAAGATTTAGATGGGATGGATGGAGATGATGGTGGTGATGAAGATGCAGTGGTTGATGAAGATGTAGATCGATGCCTTGGCCTCCCAGATCTGCGTAGGGCGAAGATGGATCCCTAGGGCAAGTTCTCCCTCTAGATGCCTTCCGGAGGTTAGGTTTTGGCGATTTCTGGGTGTTCTGTATGTCGTCTCCCTAAACCAGTTGCACGGGGTGAAACTATTTGAGGAGGCGGAGGCGGCGCCAACTATATAGCGGCTAATACGTCGTAAACGTATCTATAATTTTTGATGCTCCATGATTGTTTTATACCAACTATCTTATGTTTTGTCTACTGACATGGTTATACCCTACGGGTACACGACCTTGGCATACCTGGTCTAGCCCAAGGAAGGCCCACGACAAATATACGCCAGCCCATGAAGACTTTCGGGTGGCCAGGGCCCATGACGCCTTCGGATCCTTGGAGAGCAAGACTAGAGTAGATAGAAAATTCAAAGGGGTAAACCCTAAAACCTGTAACCGACTCGATCTGTGCCTGGGACCTGCCTACCTCTATATAAAGGCCAGGAGGGCACGCCGAGGAGGCTCTCTTACAATCTCTCGCGCACCACCGCATACACACCTCCACGCCAGATTGCATCTACGCACCTTGTAACCTTCGGTTCCACCATAATCAGAGCAGACAAGCAGGAGTAGGGTTTTCCCTCCGGGGGCCTGAACCTGGGTAAACCTTGTGTCCCCGTGTTGCTTGTTTGCTAACCGTTCCACGATCTCCATCATCCCCATCTTATCCAAAACCCAAGTCCATAACAATGGGCATTGACGAGTTTAAACCTCGTCAATTGGCGCCGTCTGTGGGAACTGGGGGCGCTGATTGTACGATCGTGACGGTCCCAACCAAAGCGATCTACAACTCCGCGGCGATGGAGAGTCATCTCCTCTTCGGAGCCTTCGACTTCACCGCCCACTCGCCAGCCACCCTGAAGGATTTCGAGCCCGTTGGCGACAGACTCAAGATCTTGTTCGGGAGCTTCTGCTTCCAGGTGGGGAAGATCGGCACTCTCCGCCTCCCAGAGCGGGTGCCCCTGCCATCGATCAGGCCTGCTTCATGGGCTCCACACCCCGTGTTACGCACATCACCATCGACAGATGGGTCCTATGACAGCAGCAACTGCAACTCAGATCTGTGCGATCCGCCATCGGATGAAGGAACCTACGGTTCCGGATCCGAAAGCTGCGGTAGCAGCAACCCGATCTACGAGCGCTACCAGTGCACCGCGGTCATCCAAGATCAGGAACACAATCCTCCACCCAACCCGCAGGGTAGAAACAGCGAGAACAGAAGAAGCCAGTCCCCCACAATCAACGGGGACGATCGTGTCATCCACCTCAGTGAGGAGGGATGGGCTCAAGCACGCGAAGCCGTAGCAGGCAACAAGATCCTGCCCGTGGGTGCCTCACGGGACCTGCTGATGGCATACCACATGCTCCTAATCGAGGAGCACAAGAAGCAGGTGAAGATGCAAGAGGTGCTTGACAAATGCAAGCAAGCAGCCTCGGAGTCCAGTGCGCGGCGAGCTGTGCTCTCCGCCATGGGCATTGGCTCCAGCTCACACGGCAACCATAGCAACAAGCACCGTTCTCGGATGGAGAACATGGACCCCAAGGAGCGTCGCGAAGTGACTCGGGCCCTCAACGCGTCCTTCATGGATATAGACGCCGACGGCAACGTCATCCCGAAGACACCGCAAGCCGCAATCATGGCGGCCACTGCGTACCTCGCGTCCCATCCACCTCCGGAAGGGGACCCAAAAAGGGCCATGCATAAGTCCGCACTTACCGGACTCGGACTCGTTGGAGCTGCGCTCCACGGAGAAGCTCCTGCGGAGCCAAAGAAGAAGGCTGCGGTCAGGTTCAACCGCAGCCCCACGCACTCATCCGAAGATGAAGAGCACGACCTTCCTCGAAGGCACAAGAGCTCGCGCCGTCGCAGCCGCGACTACGACGCTCGAAGCGAGCTAACTCAGCGCAAGATTGACAAGGCACGCGCCAAGCGCGTATGCTCGTCTGAATCCGAGGAGGATGATAATGAAGGAGAACTCTACAGAGCCCAATGCTTCAGCAGATCTGTCCGGTGGACACAAATGTCGCGAAAGTTCAAGCTTCCTTCGGACACTCCGAAATTTGATGTCACAATGGACCCCAAGGCGTGGCTCAGCGACCACTTGTTGTCCGTCAAGCTACACGCCGGGAACAAGGAAACCGCCATGCAATGCCTTCAGCTGCAGCTGACAGGCGCAGCTCGGATCTGGCTTAGCAGCCTATCCTCGGGATCCATCCGAAGCTGGGAGGAGCTGGCATACAGTTTCGTCCAAAAATTCAAGGGCACCAGCAAGAGGCCTGCCTCGATCGAGGAGCTGCGGGCCTGCACCCAACGAACGGGCGAATCCATTCGCTCGTACATACTGCGCTGGTCCAACACAAAGAACTCCACGGCGCACATCTCTGAGGATAGAGCCATCGACGCCTTCAAGGACGGCGTCAAACGCCAGGACTTCAAATAAGAACTTGGGCGCGTCAAGCCCAAGACATTAGACCACCCCATGGACATCGCCAACAGGTGGGCCTATGGCGAAGACTCTGTCCACCCGGCGCACTCGGAGGAGGAAGATGACTACTGCCATCGACGTGAGCGCCGTAGCAAGAGGAGATCGTGCGTCTACGATGATCGCGATGGACCCGACATGGTCGCGGCTGGCTACGTCGACCGCCGCAGCGACGACAACCGCAGCAACGGCGGATACCGTGGAAGCAACTTCCGCGATGGAGGGCGCCCAACGCAGTCATGGCAACGCCGTGGCCGTGACGACGGACCCTCAGCATACGACAAACTGTCGGGTCCATGCACCATCCACTTCTACATCGACAAGCAGGATGGCAAGAAGAAGACAAGCCACATGCTCAAGGACTATCGCGAGTTCCAGAAACTCAGCGAGAGTATGGCCCAGATGAGGCAGCAATCCCTGAACCCTGGATACGGGAACGCACCCGCACCAGGTGAGATCGCACATGGATCTCCTCCACCACCACTTGCGGGACCTTCGAACCATCCAATCGCACCCGCGCAGAACAACGGTGGGCACGGGTACCCCGCGCCGAAAGGATCGCTGATGATCCAAAAAGGGCGCCCAACAAACAGGGTACAGAAGAAAATCACCCGCCAAATTAACCTGGCCGTGACCGCTCCGCCCGCCATCCCTGAGTACCTCAGCGGATCGGAGTCCTGCATCACGTTCAGCCGTTCGGATCACTCTTGCCAGGTCCCTCGCCCAGGTCATGCTACCCTGGTGCTCGAGGCGCAGATCGGTGGGTTCGACATGAGCCGCGTCTTCATGGATGGTGGAAGCGGCCTCAATCTGATCTTCGCCAGCACCTTGGCAGCAATGCGGATCCCGCTGTGCAGTCTAGAACAATCTGATACAACGTTCCACGACATCGTCCCAGGGAAGGGTGTATTCCCCCTGGGAAAGATATGGCTCGACGTCATCTTCGACAAGCCGGATAACTTCCGATGCGAGCGACTCGAGTTCGAATTGGTGGACTGGCCATCACAATACCATGCCATCCTCGGGCGCGTGGCATTCGCACGATTCCTGGCGGTACCGCACTATGCGTACCTGCTACTCAAGATGCCAGGACCTAGGGGCGTCATCACGGTCCACGGGAGCTTCACCCGATCGGACCACTGCAACAGGGACTTCAACAGAATCTCCTAGTCCTTCGGCACGCAGGAGGAGCTCGTAAGGCTCCGCGAGGTGACGGACAACGGTGCACCCCCAGTCGCAAGACAGAATGCACTAGATATGTCCTTCGACTCCACCGTCAACACAAAGAAGGTGCAGGTCCATCCGACGGATGCCTCCAAGACGATGCTAATCGCCAACAACCTTAGCTCCACATAGGAAAGCGCGCTCGTCGATTTCCTCCGTGAGCGCTGGGAAATCTTCGCCTGGTGTCCTGCAGACATGCCAGGAGTTCCTAGGGAATTTGCCGAGCACACACTCAATGTCTTTCCAGACGCCAAGCCCGTCAAACAGTCCATCCGACGACTGTCCGAACCACGGGCCGAAGCAATCGGAGTCGAAGTAAACAGACTACTCGATGCAAACTTCATCAGGGAGATCAAGGAGAGCGAGTGGCTCACCAACACCGTGATGGTCCCCAAAAAGGACACGGACAACCTGCGGATGTGCGTGGACTTCACATCGCTGAACAAGCACTGCCCGAAGGATCACTTCCCTCTTCCTCGGATCGATCAGATCATCGATTCGACTGCAGGATGCGAAAAACTCTCCTTCCTCGACACCTATTCAGGCTACAACCAGATTCGACTAAAGGTCGAAGAACAGGAGAAAACGACGTTCATCACGCCGTTCGGAGTGTTTTGCTACAACATAATGCCCTTCATGATGAAGAACGCAGGGGCCACATACCAACGGTGCATGCAGGCCTGCCTGAAGGACCAGATCGGACGCAACATACAAGTCTATGTCGACGACATAGTCATAAAAAAAAAGGGAGGCCAAGACGCTCATCGACGATCTCCGCGAGACGTTCGGTAACCTTGATCGATACAAGATCAAGTTAAACCCAGAAAAATGCGCCTTCGGCGTCCCATCTGGTCAGCTGCTAGGCTACTTCATCTCCTAGCGAGGGATTGAGGCGAACCCGAAGAAAATCCGGGCCATAATGGCCATGGAGAAGCCGAAGAACCTCAAGGGCGTCCAGCAAATTGCCGGGCGAATCGCGGCATTGAGCAGGTTCATCAGCCACATGGGCGAAAAAGCCCTGCCGTTCTATCAGCTGCTACGCAAGGCAGAAAAATTCGAGTGGACACCTGAGGCGGACGATGCATTCAAAGATCTAAAGCGGCTGCTCTCTACCTCGCCCGTCTTGGTTACGCCAAAGGAACGCGAGCCTTTACTGCTGTACATAGCAGCTACACACCAGGTGGTAAGCACCGTACTGGTGGTCGAGCGACCGAAAGAAGGCAAGACCCATGGGGTCCAACGCCCAATCTACTACCTCATTGAGGTATTGACGCCGACAAAGCAGAGGTACCCTCACTACCAGAAACTCGCCTACGACGTGTTCATGACGGCTCGTCGGCTGAGCCACTACTTCTAGGAGCATCAGGTGATGGTCGTCAATGAGGCACCCCTGAACAGCATCCTGAACAACCCGGAGGCCACAGGACGCTTGGCCCTGTGGGGCATCGAGCTGTCACCTCTAGACATCGTCTACGAGAAGCGCCATGCGATCAAATCTTAGGTCCTTCTGGACTTCCTCGTCCACTGGATGGAACTGCAGCTGCCAGACACGCCGGACATGACACAGTCATGGACGATGCACTTTGACGGCTCCAAGCGCGAAGCCGGAGCAGGAGCTGGGGTCATACTAACCTCCCCGCAGGGCGACAAGATGAAGTATGTCCTCCGGATGAAGTTTCGAGCTTCCAACAACAAAGCCGAATACGAGGCCCTCATCCACGGCATGCAGATGGCCAAGATCTGTGGCGCAACGCGCCTCTTCATCTATGGTGACTCCAACCTCGTCGTACAGCAGACGATGAACGAGTGTGACGCGCACGCTGCCAACATGATCGCGTACCGTGCACTCTACAACACACTCGAAGGAGATTTCGACGGCTGCGAGCTTCGGCACGTTGGGAGAGAAAGCAACGAAGAGGCCAATAGGCTTGCCAACATCGGCTCCACCTGCGCACAAGTGCCACCAGGTGTGTTCCTCGAACAGATCTGCGTGCCATCCATCAAAAGGAAATTCCCCAAGGGATCACCCGAAGAAACAGAACACTCGGGGGTGCGCTACACGAAGGACAGGAAGGACCCAAAAATCTCGATACAGAGATCGCAACGGTCAACCTAATGCAGGTCATGGCATTCGAAGAAACTTGGACACTGCCATACCTCCGATATCTGATAGACGGGGAGCTGCCTAACAGCCCGACAGACGCCCGACGCATATCTTGCCGGTCCAAAGCCTTCACCATCATCAACGGCGAGCTGTACAAGCGCATCATTTAGGGTGTACTTCAAAGGTGCGTCACCATTGGTGACGGCAAAACCATCCTCCAAGACATCCACGAGGACATCTGTGGCCATCATGCGGGCAGCCGCGCCCTTGTCGCCAAGGCTCTACGAGCTGGATTCTACTGGCCAACGGCCATGAACGACGCCAAGGACATCGTCCGAAGATGCAATGGGTGCCAAAGGTTCGCAGATAAACCGCACGCACCCGGATCAGAGCTCAGGCCCATACCTTTGGCCTGGCCCTTTGCCCAATGGGGCCTCGACATGATCGGCAAACTGCCACGATCCTCGAAAGGAGGTCACGTCTACCTCCTGGTTGCAGTCGACAAATTCACCAAGTGGATTGAGGCCATGCCTGTCACTAACCAAAAGGGCAAAACTGCCGTCAAGTTCTTTGAATCCATTGTCTACAGGTTCGGCGTGCCGCATAGCATCATCACCGACAATGGGTCGAACTTCATCTCCAAAGAATTCTAGGACTTCTGCGAAGACCTCGGAATCAACATCACATACGCCTTCGTGGCGCACCCAAACGAACAGGCAGGTCGAGAAGGCCAACGGCCTCGTCGGTGCTGGCATCAAGAAGCGCCTAATGAGCCCGCTCGAGCGGCTCGCCGGAGCCTGGACACAAGAGCTTTCCTTTGTCCTGTGGAGCCTGTGCACAACGCCAAACAGATCAACTGGCTACACGCCTTTCTTCATGGTGCACGGAGCCGAAGTCGTGCTGCCAGCAGAGGTACGCCACAAGGCCCCACAGGTCGTCGCCTAAAGCGAAGCCGAATCGACGGCCGCACTCGAAGACGCCGTCGACACACTCGACGAGGCACGTGACATAGCAGCAGCTCGGTCAGCGGTATACCAACAGAGTCTCCACAACTACCATAGCCGACGGCTACGCCCAAGGTCCTTCGTCGAAGGAGACCTAGTCTTGCGGCTCAAGCAAGAGCGACAGAAGAAATTCGAGTCACCATGGGAAGGACCCTACATCGTCACTGAAGTCATCCCAGGTGGCGCCTATCGCCTCAAGCACGTGGAGTCTAGAGTCGAATAATCCAACCCATGGAACGTCGTACAGCTGTGACGCTTCTACCCCTAGCTACCTCCCTCTTTTACTTTCAATAAGGCTATTCAGCCAAGGCTACTCAGCCGAACAATGTACCTCCTCCTTACGATATGAATAAAGCTAAGTGTCTCGCCCCAAATTTTTTCACCAGTTATCTGCATTTTACTCCATATTACAACACACTCGGGGGCTCCCCCTACCTCACGACTTCGTCGACTGAGGATAGCGCGTGTACACCTGAGTAGCTGACCACGTCAGGCTAACAAAAAGGACACGTATACAAACAAAGCACCACGTGCTACGCAACAATAAAACCTTCAAAATATAATAAAGGGCACAACACGCCCAGTCGAATATATACAAATTTTACATCTATCTCTTTTATAGGTCCTACCTATTCTGAAGAATAGCCCGTGCACGCTGCTCAAACAAATCTACAATTTGTTCGGCATACTGCCTTACAGCCGCATAGTGTGGACGCATCTGCCATCCGGCCGAAGAGGCGGCCCATCCGCTATAGCAGACAGATCTACAGCGGGACGATGCAACCGCACAAGGGAGAGCGCAGCCTTCACCCCTGCGACAAGCTGATGCCGAACCAGTTCCCGGACACGATGCACATTTCGAAACTTCGACAGCAGGCCACAGAGGGTTGATGGAGCCTCATCCAGCGGAAACATCACATGCAGAACTGACGCAAACGAAGACTGCACCTGATGAGCACCCGTGATACCTGGTGGACACGATCCTGCACCGTCGCAAGGACCATGGAACGATCGCGGTCCATCCAGAAAAACCCGTCGGCCTCCATGTCCTGCTGGGTCAGACAGTTGATCCGAACAACAACACGCTCCTTTTCCTCCCTCGGAGCAAGGTTTGCACCTGCAATACTTGCAAAAAGTAAGATAAAAGGCCAACAGACGCATCCGAAACAATGAGCAGCAGCTCGAAAAGCTCACATTGCAGTTGTTCGGACAAGCGATGCAACTCCGTCATCAAATACTCCTCTCTGGCAGCGGACCGCTCTGCCTTTGATTTCCACACATCGGCGTGGCCACGCACCCCAAGCAACTCTTTCTCAAGGCCACAGACGCGGTCTCGAAGAAATACAAGCTGCGACACACCATCCTGAGATGGCCGCAGGTGCGGTGAAGGCGAAGTATCAACGGGATCATCACCCGAAGGACCCTAGAGTAAAAGAAGACAAGGATATGAACAAGCAGACGAAGGAGCACAAAACTCGAAAATTCATTATGTGCAGCAAAAAGCCACTACGTGGCACAAGGATCGTTCATAAAGATAATTACAACAAAAGAAACGAAAGCTATCCTACAACTACAAGGCCTACGAAGTTGCATCCTAAGTAGCCTCGGAGCCGGACTGCCTCCCCTTGGCCTCTCCCTGCTGCCTCAACGTGTACTCAGCCAGCAAGTCAATCAACTTCGGCCCATAGCGCTTACATCGAGCAGCATAGATGGCGAAGGCCACCTCGGATCCGTCAGCAGTCGTCGGCATTCGGGAGGTGACCTGATGAAGATCCAGCTCCGCTCCAGAGGCCGGGGCCATCGCCAGCCCGACAGACGCACCAATGCCGTTCTGCTTACGCTTGTATGCCATAGGAGCGTCGGCTGACAATGCATCCGCCAAGGCATCAACATCTTCGAGGGCGACGCCCTTGGGAACGAGCTCCTTATAGAAGCGCCCAAGAACCTCCTTAGCCTTAGCAAGCGAGACAACCACGGTACCACAGCGGTCTTCGACTGCCGTAGTGGCATCATTCAGAGCACTTCCGTGCTCCAGGACACCACGGTCAAACTCGATGCCTGCGGCATCTAAAAGAAAAGATGTCGGAGGAGTGGCTACAAAAGGAAAAATCAGCCAAGTACAAAGTAAACAGACAAGAACAAGCAAAAAAAAGAACTGAGGAAACTTACGAGTCGAGCGAGCTCAAGTCGAAGACAGGAGGGGTCTTCCTGCCCTTCTTCTCTTCTTTCTTCTCTTCCTTCTTTTCTTCCTTCTTCCGCTTCGCCGGCGGGTGCGGTGCCATAGCCCGCACAGGCACGGCTGGAATAGGAGAGGAAGAGCCCCCGTGATCCCCACTGTGACGCTCAAGGCCTAGCGGATTCCTAGGCGTCAGCGGAGTTGAAGATCCGACGACTCGCTAGAGCTCCGTGTCCGCTTACGAGTGTGATACTCGCTTGACTCGTTGGCCTCCTTAGCCGGCGATCGCGCCAACGGAAGTTCAGACATGGAGTCCACTACCTCGTTGTCCGGAGCATCCGGGAACACTTCGGGCAATGGAGGCGACATGCCTGGCACCTTGAATTCCTGCGCAAGAAGAAAACAAAATTTCAGCACAAAAATATGCAAAGACAACACAGTCAAAAAATAGCACAACGCGCACGTCCCAGATATACACCTGCGGAACCGGATGAGAAGCGGAGAATGGGGGAGTCAGCGACTTCCCCGGGATATCCTCTCCAGCCTTGAACTTCAGCAGCGGGCGAAGACTCCCATCGAGATCCCCCTTGGAGAACTCCTCAGCCGAAACCCTAGTCGGATCACGACGACCCGAATAAAGAAACATCGGGTGCGCCCTAGCCTAGAGCGGCTGCACCCGACGTTTGAGAAAGGTGCGGATGATATCCACACCGTTAACCTCCTTCTCCGAAATCAACTGGAGATCCTCCACCCAACGATAGAGCCCCTCTATCTCCGCCACCTCGCCATCCAAGATCTGGTTCTTCCAGGACCTCTTCGGCTCGATTTTTTGGGAGGGGTCAAAAGGAGCAAGACCAAAATCCTGCCCAGGTACCGTGGAGTCGCGGATGTAAAACCATCGCCTCCGCCAGTACTGGATAGATTCGGACATAGAAATGTTGGAGATATGCCCAAGAGGCAATAATAAAGTGGTTATTATCATATCTTCATACTTATGATAAATGTTTACATACCAGGCTATAATTGTATTAACCGGAAATATTAATACTTGTGTGATTTGTAAACATAAAAGAGTCTCTAGTAAAGCCTCTTGTTAAACTAGCTTGTTGGTTAATATATGATCATGGTTTCCTGATCATGAACATAGAGATGTTATTAACAACAGGGTCATATCATTAGGAGAATGATGTGATGGACATACTCCTATAGTTAAGTGTAGCATAAAGATCAAGTCATTTAATATAGTTCATTTGCTATAAGCTTTCTACATAGTAACCTAATTCCTTCGACCATGAGATCATGCTAATCACCATCACCGGAAGGATGCTTTGATGACATCAAACACCACACCGTAACTGGGTGGCTATAAAGGTGGCATTGAGTGTTTAGAAAGTATGGGTTGAGGCACATGGATCAAGAGTGGGATTTGTCCATCCATATGACGGATAGATATACTCTGGGCCCTCTCGGTGGAATGTCATCCAATTAGCTTGCAAGCATGTGACTGGCTCACAAGGGATCACATATCACGGGAACAAGAAAAGAGTACTTATCGGTAACGAGGTTGAACTAGGTATGCAGAGATACCGACGATCAAAACCTCGGATAAATAAACTATCATGAGACAAAGGGAAATTGGTATCGTATGTAAGTGGTTCATTCGATCGCAAAGTAATCGTAGAAATATGTGGGAGCCATCTGAATTTCCAGATTCCTCTATTGGTTATTGATCGGAGAGGTGTCTCGATCATGTCCGCATAATTCACGAACCGTAGGGAGACACACTTAAGGATTCAATGTTGTTGAGTAGTTATGGAATGATGAGTAAGAGACCGAATGTTGTTCGGAGTCTCGGATGGGATCCGGGATATCACGAGGAGATCTGGAGTGGTCCGGAGAATAATATTCATATAAGGAAAGTCCTGTTTCGGAGTTCGGGAATGATTCCGGTGTTTTCACCAGGAATGTTCTAGAAGGGTTTGGAAGGTCCGACACTCCGGAGGGGAAGGGTACATGGATTTGTCATGACAATGTGGAATGGTTGAATCATGTACTAGGTCACTTGTCTGGGCAAAATAAAGAGAAGAAATCAAATCGTAGTTTGAAAGTCAAACGCCAATTTGAAAAAGTCAAATCTCAAGTTTGCCTGGTGGAGGGAGAGTAGGAAACCTACTTGGGGAGGAAGTCCCACTCCCTCCCACCCGTCGTCCATGAGGAGGAGTTGGAGGAGGACTCCCTCCTCCCCAAACCGCCTAGCCCCTCCTATATAAGGAGGGGTAGGGCGCCCCATCTCCCTACACCTCAAACCCTGGCCCCAGGCGCCACCACCTGCTGCTGCCGCCGCCTATGGGCCTCCTCCCAAGTCGCCGACTAGGGTTTCCCCAAACCCTAGCCACTGACTACACCTCTCCCCTTGGTGATTCTAAACCCTAGATCGCCAAGGCACCTCTCTTCCTCCACCATACTCGCTCTGGCTTAAGGCGAAGCCCTGCGAGATCTCCCCTCTACTTCCGACACCACGCCGTCGTGCTGCCGGAATCGCGAGGAGAGTGCTACAACCTCTGCTGCCTGCTGGAACAAGGGAGAGGAAGGTCTTCATCGAGTACCGAACGTGTGACCGACTGCGGAAGCGTTGCCGGAACGCAGCGCCGGAAGGATCGTCTACGCGATCTTGAGATCGGCAAGTGTACGACTACATCACCCACGAGAATCTGCTCTCGTTAACCGCTTTGGAATCTTCGAGGGTGAGTTCCTCTATCGACTCGTTGCTACAATCTAGTAGATAGATCTTGGCTTGTTTGTTTGCATGCGGTAGAATTTTTTTGTTTTCCATGCTACGAACCCCTACAGTGGTATCAGAGTCGTGTCTATATGTAGATCTGTTGCACGAGTAGAACACAATGGTCATTGTGGGCATTGATGTTTTTGTTGTCGATTGCTTCTTGTGTACTTTGCATCTTGCGGGATGGTGGGATGAAGCGGCCCGGCCTAACCTTACATGACATCGTTCATGAGACTTGCTCCACGCTTGACATGCAACTTGTATTGCATAAGTGGCTTTGCGGGTGCCTGTTTCTCCCAACATAGTTAAGATTCAATTTACAACGGGTGATTGACAATACTAGTATCAATGTTGTGGTTCTTGTTCGTAAGTTAGAACGACACTTATTGAAAGCCCCAAACCACGTAAAACATGCAAAGAAAATTAGAGGCGTCTAACTTTGTTTTGCAGGGGTGTGCTGTGATGTGATATGGCCATGATTGTCATTATATATGATGTATGCAATGTTCCTTATTGTAAGTTGGCAACCGGTAGGAGCCATATGGTTGTTTTTAAATTCTGTTAAGACCCACGTGTCTATTATTCAAAGTAGTTGTAATAGTTGATGCTGGTGGATGACAACCATGAAGCGGCGCCATTGACCTTGACGCCATATCAGTGATGATGGAGATCATGTTCGTGCTTGAAGATGGAGATCGGAAGCACAAGGAGAAAGGCCATATCATATCACATATTATGAATTGCATGTGATGTTAATCCTTTTATGCATCTTGTATTGCTTAGTTCATGACGGTAGCATTATAAGATGATCCCTCAAGCACACAATTTCAAGTTTTAAAGTGTTCATCCTTAGTAAGCACCGTTGCTAAAGCTCGTTGTTTCAAAGAATCACGTGATGCTCGGGTGTGTTAGATTCTGCGAGTGTATACAACATGAGCAAGCCAGATTTGCTCATGCGGAAGCTAAGGTTTGATCTTGACGAGCCTAGCATGTACAGACATGGTCTCGGAACACGGATCACCGAAAGGTAAAGCATGAGTCATATAGTAGATATGATGAACATGTTGATTGTTCGCCATTGAAGCTACATCAACTCTCGTGATGATCGGTTTTGATGTGGTGGATTTGGTTCGTGTGATCACTAAAACAATGTGAGGGATATTGTTTTGAGTGGGAGTTCAACAACAATATGATTAAAAGTTGAACACTATTTATCATAAATTAAATCAAAGTGAATTTGTATAGTTGTTGTAGTCATTGGCATCCGTTTACCACCTTGCGCTTAGTTTTAATTGAGATGATAGAAATATAGAATTCTGGTTAATTACTTTACGAACTGGTATCATATTGTTTTGAAGTGTTAATCTAAAGTTTAAAAGTCCCATTGCAAACTTTCAGTAAGTTTCGATTACTCCGTGAAGTTTAATAGTTGGTATTAAATCAAGAGTAACAATTCCAGTGTTAGTATATAAGTATCATGTTTATCTCCATGATTCTTGATATTCGAAAGATAGTTTCAATATCAAGGTAATCTAGGAGTTGAAAGAGTTGTTTAAGAAACCATCATGTATGGAAGATATTGCGATATCTGAAATGATGTTTTGGTTACAACATGATAGAGTATAATATGACAAAGTTAATGTTCTCATATTTGATGAGAATTTACAAAAGGTTGGATACACTAGTTGTCCTAATCCTCCAAAAGGTTTTGGAGAGCAACATTATACTCGCGATTCACCGTTATAAGCTAAAAGTAGCTTGATCATGGATAATTCCATGATAAGGGTGAATATCTGATGTAGATAGAATGTTTACTACACCAAGAGATTACTAAAGAAAGGAATTTGAAATAACACCAAACATTTGATGATGGTGATCTACTTCAAAGTGCAAATCCAAAGACATTGGTATTTAACTATACATGCTTTGGACTATGTGTCATGTATATGGCTCCACTATTGATGTTGATAGATTCTTTCAAACAGAAAAAGAAATACTGAAAGAGAATCTCATAAATATATGGCAGAAAAGAAAAGACTAAAATTGTCCAGCTTAGGTATATAGAGGATATACGCGTTATGGCTGTATTCTTTGCTTGTTAAATAATGTGGTTCTTAAGTATTGGATACTGAATTTGTTGGTATGAATCGTCATACGAAACAACAGAATTCATGAACTACAATGGCCTAAGTAACTAGCAAAAGAATATGTGATGATGTTCATCGAGAACAAATAAAGGGTTATTGTGTTGCTCGTTAAACATCAAAGCTTGCCTTAAAGATTTGTTTTATCAGGTATTATGAGAACAAAGGGTTGTTCAAATAATTGTCGTAATCCATAAAAGATGGATGATTCACAAATCTCGTTGGAGAAATCACATCCATAAAACTAGTGCTAAAAATTTCGAAAGACAAATTGATTGAAAGATCACTTAGGAAGTGACATCGCCGTTTAAATTATATTGGAAAGAAAACATGAAGAAACTCCATGTGGATCGAATTTTGGAGTCTTTTTGATTTTGATCAAATGACGCTTGTGAAACTTTCCTAGAGATAATTAAAACTTCGTTCATAGGCCCAAAGGGAACGAATGACTGGCTTATTGGAACTTGTACATATTGTTGTATGAAGTCCATTATGTGTAGTCAAGAGCGATGGATTTCAACTTCATATGCTTTCTCCGAAAATTTGAGTGAATATATTAATATTTACTTAATAAGGATGAAGTATGAAACATTTGAAAAGTTCAAAGACTTTCAAGATGAAGTGCAAAATCATTATAACAAGAATATAAATAGTTTATGATAAGATCATAAAGGAAGATATTGAAGGGAATATGCCCTGAGAGGCAATAATAAAGTGTTTATTATGTGTATTCCAAGTATATGATAGATGTTTATTTTGCATGCTATAATTGTATTAATACGGAAACATTAATACATGTGTGTTTAATAAACAAACAGAAAGTTTCTAGTTATGCCTCTCTCATAAACTAGCTCGTTGATTAACAAGATGATCAAGGTTTCCTGATCATGGACATTAGATGTTGTTAATAACGGGATCACAACATTAGTGTAATGGTGTGATGAACATTCATCCGAAGTATAGCATTACGATCAAAGTCATTGAGTTTATATTGCTATAACAACTTACGAAGTGATCCAAATCCTTAGACCATGAGATCATGTCAATCACTAACACCGGAAGAGTTTCTTGATAACATCAAACGTCACACCGTAACAGGGTGATTATAAAGATGGATTCAGAACTAATAAAGTGTTATGTTGAGGCTCATGGATCGAGAGTGGAATTTGTTCATCCCGATGACGAAAAGATATACTCTGGGCCCTCTCGGTGATATCACATTGATTAGCTTGCAAGCAAGTGATTTGATCACTAGAATGTTATATCACGGGAACGAGAAAAGAGTGCATGTCAGTAACGAGATCAAACTAGGTATGGAGATACCGATGATCGAATCTCGTACATGTAATATATCGTGAAACAAAGGGATTAAGATACTAGCGTAAAAGGTTCCGACGATCACAAGAAAGTCATCGTTGAATGTGTGGGAGTCAGTATGGGTCTCCAGATCCCGCTTCTGATTATTGATCCGAGAGGGGTCTCGACCATGTCCGCATTATTCACGAACCGTAGGGTGACACACTTAAGAGACACCGACATCCAATTGGAGCAAAAGTTTCATGCCGAAAGAATGACCAAGCGCAGGAATTTATTTCACTAGATACTGAAACAGGTTTTCGGGTGAAATTGCATAAAGTGGTTATGCATGTGAAATAGAATTCTAGCAAGGGGTTATTTGTGAATGTTTTTCATTAAAGTAATTGACAAAATTCTGAATAAAATAAAAGAGTTTTATTTAATGAGAGTTTGCATTAAATTTGGTGGAAATTTAATGGGAATTTGAGTGGATTTTTGAGTGGAGAAAATTGAAGGGCCATTTTGTGAGTGGAGTGTCCACCCACATGAATGAAGGAGGGGAGGGGGCAGCCCCCATGGCCGGCGGCCACCCCCTTGGGTTCCCCCCTCCTCCTATAAAAGGAGCCCCTCCTCTTACTTGTCTCTGACACCTCCTCGTGAAGGATCTCTCTCCCCCTCTAGAATTTATCCCCCATGGTCTCGGACTAGCGAGATACATGTTCCCGGTGGCTATTCGGAAAGAAAGAGTTGTGATTCCACTGCATCTCTAGAGCGAGGAGGCGGAGGTTGCTCGGTGCCTCGAACGTGTGTGCGAGCACGGATGCGCTGCTGATTTGCGGCGCTAGGACTTCCTCTCGATCTTGAGATCGGCAAGAGACCGTCTACATTAACCACAAGTTGAACTCGTTAAGCTTTGTCGGTCTTCAAGGGTATGTTCTCTATGGATATACATCCGCCCTTTGTTTGTATCTAATAGATAGATCTTGGTACATAGTTCACATCGTAGGAAATTTTTTGTTTTCTATGCTGCGAACCCTACAGTGGTATCAGAGCCGGATCTATGCGTAGATGCTTTACACGGGTAGTACACATATGAGTATGTGGGCTATGATGATCATGTTTTTGCTCCTTAGTTGTAATTTTGGATATTGGTGGCATAGTGGGATGAAGCGGCCCGGACAAACTTTACATGTCCTCGCACATGAGACCTGTTCCACGCTTGACATGCAACTAGTTTGCATAAGTGGCTAGCGGGTGTCTGTCTCTCCTACTATAGTCAATATCTATTTTGCAAAGAGTTGTCAACAATTTGGTTATCCTTGTTGTGGTTCATGTTCGTAAGTAAGAACGGTTCTATCTCGAAAGCCCTAAGTCACGTAAAACTTGCAATGGATAAATTAGAGGCGTCTAGTTTAGATTGTTGCTGGGCTAGTGTTATGATATGGTGATGTTGTAAGTAGAAGTATGAGATGATACTATTACAACATACATAGCGTGTAAACTCCATAGACCTTGGATTTACACATATAGGTATGATAGTGATCATACCACGATGCACATGATAGAGATCATATGCGGGAACCATATCATTTCACTAATAAACATGTGATGTTTGATAGCATCTTATATTGCTTGTTTAGCGCTTTGTTAGCATAATAAGATGATCCCTCATTTAAATATCAAGATAAGAATATGTTCTTCCTTTAGTATGCACCGATTATGTTTCGTCGCTCCAAGTCATCACGTGATGATCGGGTGTTCTTGGATCCACGACCATATTTCGGGTGTAAAACAGTTACACACGCGAATACTAAGGTTCTAACTTGGCGAGCCTAGCATGTACAGACATGGCCTCGGAACACGGACCGAAAGGTTAAGCATGACTCATATAGTTGATATGATGCCCATTTGATGCTCGCCTTTGAAGCTATACCGACTCACGTGATGATCGGACTTGGTATAGTGGATTTGGTTCATGTAATCACCAAAAAGGCACGAGGGATGTCGTTTTTGAGTGGGATTTCATTCGTAATATGGATTAGTTGAACTCAATCTATCATACACTTAGTCTAAACTTTACAAATTCTATTGTGGATGGCACCACCTGCTTTTAATTTCAATGTGTTCATGGAGAAAGAGAAAATAGCAACGAACGGTAGCAACTTTACCGAATGGGCCATGAATTTGAGGATTCTCCTCTCTGCTGCACAAAAGCAATATGTGCTAGAAGCGCCGTTAGGCCCCCCACCTTTTGAGGATGCCCCTGACGAGGAGAAGAATGTCTATCAGACTCGTCAGGAGGACCACAACTTAGTTCATTGCGGCATATTGTATGGGCTAGAGCCGGAACTTCGAAAGCGTTTCGAAAACGACAATGCTTTTGATACAATGGGTGAGTTGAAAATGATTTTCGACACACATGCTGCTCTAGAGAGCTACAACGCTTCAGAAAAGTTCTTTAGCTGCATGATGGAAGAGCACAACTCCGTTAGTGAGCATGTACTCAAGATGTCGGGTTACGCCGATAAGCTTGTGTCCTTGGGAATATCGATTCCCATTGACTTAGGCATACATCGTGTTCTGCAGTCTCTGCCACCTAGCTATAAGAGCTTCGTGATGAACTATAATATGTAAGGCATGAAGAAGTCTCTCCCTGAGCTTCTATCAATGCTTAAAACTGCAGAAGTGGAGATCAAAAAGGAACATCAAGTGTTGATGATCAATAGGAACACTGGTTTCAAGAAAGACAAGAAGGGAAAACGGAAGGGAAGTAAGGGCGGCAAGCCGGTTACCGTGCCTAAAAAGAAACCCCGAGTTGGACCTAAGTCTGATACCGAGTGCTACTATTGTAAGGGGACTGGCCACTGGAAGCGCAACTGCCCCAAGTATTTGGCAGACAAGAAGGCCGGCAAGGCAAACAAAGGTATATATGATATACATGTTATTGATGTGTACTTGACTAGTGCTCGCAGTAGCACCTGGGTATTTAATACCGGTTCAGTTGCTAATATTTGTAACTCGAATCAGGGGCTGCGGAACAAGCGACCGCTAGCAAGGGGTAAGGTCAAGATGCATGTCGGCAATGGATCATGCGTTGATGTGATCGCCGTCGGAACGCTGCCTCTCCATTTGCCGTCGGGATTAGTTATAAACTTGAATAATTGTTATCTGGTGCCTACACTGATCATGAACATTGTATCTGGATCGTGTTTGATGCGAAGTGGTTATTCATTTAAATCCGAGAACAATGGTTGTTCCATTTATATGAATGGAATCTTTTATGGTCATGCACCGATGATGAATGGTTTATTTCTATTAGATCTCGATGATAATGTTACACATATTCATAATGTTGATGCTAAAAGGATTAAACTTAATGATGATATATCCGCATATATGTGGCACTGCCGTCTAGGTCATATTGGCGTTAAACGCATGAAGAAGCTCCATTCGGATGGACTTTTGGAATCACTTGATTATGAATCATTTGATACATGTGAGCCATGCCTTATGGGCAAGATGACTAGAATGCCGTTTTCCGGTTCAATGGAACAGGCGACAGATTTATTGGAAATCATACATTCTGATGTATGTGGTCCAATGAGTGTGTCGGCGCGAGGTGGATATCGTAATTTTGTTACTTTCACAGATGATTTGAGTAGATACGGTTATATCTACTTGATGAAACACAAGTCTGAAACCTTTGAAAAGTTCAAAGAATTTTAGAATGAAGTGGAAAATCATCGTAATAGAAAGATCAAATTTCTATGGTCCGACCGTGGAGGTGAGTATCTAAGTTACGAGTTTAGCACTCACATGAAAGAGTGTGGAACTGTTTCACAACTCACGCCTGCCGGAACACCACAGCGAAATGGTGTGTTGGAACGTCGTAATCGTACTTTATTAGATATGGTTCGATCTATGATGTCTCTGACAGACTTGCCGTTGTCATTTTGGGGTTATGCACTAGAAACTGCTGCATTCACTTTAAATCGGGCACCATCTAAATCCGTTGAAAAGACACCGTATGAATTGTTGTTTGGAAACAAACCTAAGCTGTCATTTCTTAAAGTTTGGGGATGCGATGTTTATGTGAAGAAACTTCAACCGGATAAACTCGAACCCAAAGCGGAAAAATGCGTCTTCATAGGATACCCTAAGGAAACTATTGGGTATTCCTTCTATCATAGATCCGAGGGCAAGGTTTTTGTTGCCAAGAATGGATCCTTTCTAGAGAAAGACTTTCTTGCGAAAGGTGTGAGTAGTCGGAAGGTAGAACTCGAAGAGGTTATTGAACTTTCTCTTCAAAGTATGGCGAGTAGCGCAGCGCCGGAAGTTGTTCCGGAGTTGGCTCCACCTGTTGAAGAGGGAACTAATGATAATGATCATGAAACTCTGAAAGAGAGTACTACCAAACCTCGCAGGTCAAGCAGGACACGTGCAACTCCTGAGCTGTACGAAAATCCTGTCATGAATTTCATGGTCGATGAAAATGATGAACCTGCGACGTATGAAGAAGCGATGATGAGCCTGGATTCCAACAAATGGTTAGAAGCCATGAAATCTGAGATGGAATCCATGTATGAAAATCAAGTTTGGAACTTGGTGGCATTACCTCATGACTGAAAGGCCGTGGAGAATAAATGGATTTTCAAAAGAAAAACTGATGCTGATGGTAATGTGACCGTCTATAAAGCTCGACTTGTCGCAAAGGGGTTTCGACAAATTCAAGGAGTTGACTACGATGAGACATTCTCTCCCGTAGCGATGCTAAAGTCAGTTAGGATTATGTTAGCAATTGCTGCATATTTCGATTATGAGATATGGCAGATGGATGTCAAAACTGTGTATCTCAATGGTAATATTGAAGAAGAGTTGTATATGATACAACCAAAGGGTTTTGTCGATCCTAAGGATGCTAACAAGGTGTGCAAGCTTCAGCGATCCATCTATGGATTGAAGCAAGCATCACGAAGTTGGAATCTCCGCTTTGATGAGGTGATCAAAGAGTTTGGATTTGTCCAAACTTATGGAGAAGCTTGTATTTACAAGAAAGTGAGTGGGAGCAATGTGGCATTTCTGATATTATATGTGGATGACATATTATTGATCGAAAATGATATAGATCTTTTAAACAGTGTTAAAAGTTATCTACACAGCAAATTTTCAATGAAGGACCTAGGTGAAGCGTCATACATATTAGGCATAAAGATCTATAGAGATAGATCAAGGCGCCTAATAGGGCTATCGCAAAGTACATACCTTGATAAGATTTTAAAGAAGTTTAAAATGGACAGAAGTAAGAAGGGGTTCTTACCTATGTTGCAAGGCAAGACATTGAGTAAGACTCAAAGTCCGGCTTCGGCGGAAGAAAGAGAGATAATGGACAAAGTCCCCTATGCTTCAGCCATAGGCTCTATAATGTACCCCATGCTATGTACAAGACCGGATGTGGCACATGCTATTAGTTTGACTAGTAGGTACCAATCGGATCCAGGTTCGGAACACTGGATAGCGGTCAAGAATATCCTTAAGTACTTACGAAGAACTAAGGATATGTTTCTTGTATACGGAGGTGAAGAAGAGCTCGTCGCTAAGTGTTATGTTGACGCTAGCTTTGACACCGATCCGGATGACTCTAAGTCTCATTCCGGATACGTATTTCTCATGAATGGCGGAGCGGTTAGTTGGACGAGCTCCAAACAACCTGTGGTAGCGGGATCAACAACGGAGGCTGAATATGTTGCTGCTTCAAAAGCGGCTCAGGAAGCAGTTTGGATGAATGAGTTCATATCCGAACTATGAGTGGTTGCAAACGCGTTGGACCCTATGGTGATCTATTGTGACAACAATGGTGCCATTGCCAATGCCAAAGAGCCAAGGTCTCACAAGCATTCCAAGCATATTAAGCGCCGGTTTCACTCCATCCACGAGCATGTCAAGGATGGAGATATAAAGATTTGTAAAGTACATACAGATCTCAATGTAGCAGATCCGTTGACTAAAACTCTCCCTAGAGCAAAACATGATCAACACCAGAACTCGATGGGTGTTAGATTTATCACTATGTAACTAGATTCTTGTCTCTAGTGCAAGTGGGAGACTGAAGGGAATATGCCCTGAGAGGCAATAATAAAGTGTTTATTATGTGTATTCCAAGTATATGATAGATGTTTATTTTGCATGCTATAATTGTATTATACGGAAACATTAATACATGTGTGTTTAATAAACAAACAGAAAGTTTCTAGTTATGCCTCTCTCATAAACTAGCTCGTTGATTAACAAGATGATCAAGGTTTCCTGATCAAGGACATTGGATGTTGTTAATAACGGGATCACAACATTAGTGTAATGGTGTGATGAACATTCATCCGAAGTATAGCATTACGATCAAAGTAATTGAGTTTATATTTCTATAACAACTTATGAAGTGATCCTAATCCTTAGACCATGAGATCATGTCAATCACTAACACCGGAAGAGTTTCTTGATAACATCAAACGTCACACCGTAACAGGGTGATTATAAAGATGGATTCAGAACTAATAAAGTGTTATGTTGAGGCTCATGGATCGAGAGTGGAATTTGTTCATCTCGATGACGGATAGATATACTCTGGGCCTTCTCGGTGATATCACATTGATTAGCTTGCAAGCAAGTGATTTGATCACTAGAATGTTATATCACGGGAACGAGAAAAGAGTGCATGTCACTAACGAGATCAAACTAGGTATGGAGATACCGATGATCGAATCTCGGACATGTAATATATCGTGAAACAAAGGAATTAAGATACTAGCGTAAAAGGTTCCGACGATCACAAGAAAGTCACCGTTGAATGTGTGGGAGTCAGTATGGGTCTCCAGATCCCGCTTCTGATTATTGATCCGAGAGGGGTCTCGATTGAAGGGTTTCACGGCATAGTAAATCAAAATTTTCTACGGATGCGAACAGAGGGAAAGCCAAGATCTAATCTAGGAGATGCAATCAACGAGAGAGATTGGATTAGATGTTCATACCCTTGAAGATTCGCATAGCGGAACGTTCGTCGGAACGTGGGTGATGTAGTCGTACTCGCTTCTCCTCCTCGCGATCCGATCCAATCTAGCACCACAAGTGGCGGTGCCTCCGTGAGATGCACACGTGCAGCACCTCGACGTCTCCTCCTTCCTCGGACTAGCAAGTATGGTGGAGAGATAGATTGGATCTACAACACGACGGCGTGGTGTATATGGTGGAGAATTTCTGCAGCAGGGCTTCGCCTACAAACAGTCGGGAGGGAGAGAGGAAAGCTAGCAAGGCGGCTAGGGTTTGGAGGAGAGGTGTGTGGGGTTGGTGCGCCCCCACCCCTCTTTATATAGAGGGGGGGCGCAGCCCTAGCCCCTCCCCCAAGCCCAAAGGATAAGGAGTGGGGGGCATGGACTCTCCCCTCTTCTAGAAACCCTATCTCTAGTTTAAACGATTTAAACTCTCTAGGATCGGCTGGGCCCTATGGGGCCTTGTGCCCCTGGCCCAATGCGGCCAGGACACTCCCTCATAGGCCCATGCCCCCTCCCGGAAGGTGGGGCCACGTTGGTCCCCTTCCGGAAGGTTCTAGAAGCTTCCGGTACAATACCGATTAACCGGGAACAATTCCGAACTCCAAAAACTGCACTGCCTTATATGAATCTTATTCTCCGGACCATTCCGGAACCTCTCGTGATATCCCGGATCCCATCCGAGACTCCGAACAAAAATTCATAAACCAATTATCCAATCTATCCTAGCGTCGAGACACGTTAAGTGTGTGACCCTGCGGGTTCGAGAATATGCAGACATGATCTTCTATCAATAATCAACAGCGGGGTCTGGGCACCCATATTGACTCCCACACATTCATCGATGATCATATCGGATGAACCACGATGTCAGGATTCAAACAATCCCATATATATATTCCCTTCATCTTGCGATATTTTACTTGCCCGAGATTCGATCGTCGGTACCGTCATACCTAGTTCAATCTCGTTCACAGCAAGTACTTTACTCGTTCCGTAATCCGATATCACTTTGTGATTAACTCCTTAACCACATGCTTGCAAGCGGTGTTGATATCGATTACCGAGTGGGCCCGAAGTATATCTCTCCGACTTGGGAGGGACAAATTCCATCTCGATACATACAAACCAACAGATACTTTCCGATCACCTGAGAGACACCTTTATGATCACCCTCTCATAGGATGACGTTTGATGACCTCAAAGCTTTCTTCCGATACCAGGGAGTTGTATTATCTCATGGTCTAAGGAATACAATATTTGACATAGGAAAAGCTTCGCAAAGATGAACACGATGATACGATCTAATTGCTTCGCTTAGTTTGGGTATGTCCATCATATCATTCTCCAATGATATGATCTCATTATCAATTGACAACTCATGTCTATGGTTAGGAAACCTTAACCATCATTGATCAATGAGCTAGTCCATAGAGGCGTACTAGGGACACGGTGTTGTTCACAAACCACACAAGTATTAATGTTTCCGCTTAATACAATTCTAGCATGGAATATAAACTTTATCATGAACAAGAATTATAATAATAACATCTTTATTATTGCCTCTAGGGCATAATTCCAACAGTCTCCCACTTGCACTAGAGTCAATAATCTAGTTTACATTTGGCAACAATCTCACACCCATGGCACTGAGGTGCTTATCATGTTTTACACGTGGAAGAGGTTTAGTCAATGGATCTGCGACATTCAGATCTGTATGTACTTTGCTAATCTTCAGATCTCCATCTGCTATATAATCTCGGATTATATGAAACTTGCGGTTGATATGCTTGGTCTTTGGATGATATCTTGGTTCCTTAGCGAGTGCTATGGCGCCAGTGTTGTCACACAATATCTCCAGTGGGTCCAATGCACTTGGAACCACACCAAGCTCAGTGAAGAAGTTTCTGATCCAAACTCCTTCACTTGACGCTTCTGCAGCAGCCATGTATTCCGCTTCTACTGTAGATCCCGCGATCACGCTTTGCTTGCAGCTTCTCCAGCTCACAGCTCCTCCATTCGAAATATAAATGTATCCTGTCTGAGATTTAGAATCATCCTTGTTGGTGTCAAAACTAGCGTCAACGTAACCTTTTACGACAAGCTGTTCATCACCCCCATAGACTAAGAACATTTCTTTAGTCCTACTTAGGTACTTTAGGATGTTCTTCACGGCTGTCCAGTGTTCCACTCCTGGATCACTTTGATATCTGCTCGTCAAACTAAGAGCATTGGACACATCCGGTCTAGTACACAGCATGGCATACATGAAGGAACCTATGGCCGAGGCATAAGGCACTTTGCTCATAGCTTCCCTATCATTTACCGTAGCTGGACACTGAGCCTTGCTCAATATCTTTCCTGACAACATAGGCACTGAACCTTTCTTTGCCTTATCCATTCTGAACCTTTTCAGAACTTTGTCTAGGTATGTACTCTGGCTTAAAGCTACCAGGCGTCTTTGTCTATCTCTATAGATTTTGATGCCCAATATATAAGCAGCTTAACCTAGGTCTTTCATTGAAAAACACTTGTTCAAATAACTCTTCACATCGTTAAGCATGTTGATGTCATTTCCGATAATCAATATGTCATCCACATATAGTACCAGAAACGTCACCGAGCTCCCACTCACTTTCTTGTAGATACAAGCTTCGTAGCAATTTGGAACAAATCCAAAGCTCTTGATCACTTGATCAAAATGAAGGTTCCAACTCTGAGATGCTTGCTTCAGTCCATAAATGGAACGCTGAAGTTTGCATACTTTACTAGCATCCTTAGGATCGACAAAACCTTCGGGTTGCATCATATACAACTCTTCATCAATGTTGCCATTGAGGAAAGCAGTCTTGACATCCATCTGCCAAATTTCATAATCATGAAACGCAGCAATTGCTAATAAAATCTGAATGGACTTAAACATCGCTACGGGAGAGAAAGTCTCATCGTAGTCAACACCTTGAACTTGTCGAAAACCTTTCGCGACAAGCCGTGCTTTATAGACGGTAACATTACCATCCGCGTCCGTTTTCTTCTTGAAAATCCATTTGCACTCAACGGCCTTTCGGTCGCTAGGAGGGTCCACCAAAGTCCATACTTGGTTTTCGCTCATCCCAATTCGGATTTCATGGCTTCTAGCCATTTCTCAGAGTCTGGGCTCATCATCGCTTCCTCATAGTTCGTAGGTTCACTGTCTTCTACTAGCAAGACAGTCAAGACAGTCAAGACAGGGTTGCCGTACCACTCAGGAGGGGCACGTGACCTTGTCGACCTGCGACGTTCAGTAGCAGCATCGTCCGAAGCTTCATGATCCTTGTCATTAGCTTCCTCTATTGTTGGTGCAGGCGGTACTGGAACAATTTCAGGTGCTGCGCTACTCTCCAACTCAAGAGAAGGTTCAGTAACCTCGTCTAGCTCTACTTTCCTCCCACTCACTTCTTTCGAGAGAAACTCCTTCTCAAGAAAGGAACCATTCTTTGCGACAAACACTTTTCCTTCAGTTCTGTGATAGAAGGTATACCCAATAGTTTCCTTAGGGTATCCTATGAAGACACATTTCTCCGCTTTGGGTTCGAGCTTGTCCGGCATCAACTTCTTGACGTAAGCTTCGCATCCCCAAACTTTAAGAAACGACAACTTAGGTTTAGCACCAAACCATAGTTCATACGGTGTCGTCTCAACGGATTTAGATGGTGCCCTATTTAAAGTGAATGCAGCGGTTTCTAATGCATAACCCCAAAATGATAACGGCAAATCAGTAAGAGACATCATTGATCGGACCATATCTAATAGGGTTCGATTCTGGCGTTCAGACACACCATTGCGCTGTGGTGTTCCGGGTGGCGTGAGTTGCGAAACGATTCCGCTTGCTTTAAGATGCGTGAGAAAATCATAACTCAAATATTCACCTCCACGATCGGATCGTAGAAACTTAATCTTTCTGTTACGATGGTTCTCCACTTCATTCTGAAATTCTTTGAACTTTTCAAACGTTTCAGATTTATGTTTCATTAAATAGATATACCCATATCTACTTAAGTCATCGGTAAAAGTGAGAAAATAGCGATATCCACCGCGCGTCGAAATACTCATCGATCCGCATACATCGGTATGTATGATTTCCAACAAGTCCGTTGCTCGCTCCATCATACCGGAGAACGGTGTTTTGATCATCTTGCCCATGAGGCATGGTTCGCATGTGTCAAATGATTCAAAATCAAGAGACTCCAAAAGTCCATCTGAATGGAGTTTCTTCATGCGCTTTACACCAATATGACCTAGACGACAGTGCCACAAATAAGTAGTATTATCACTATCTACTTTGCATCTCTTAGCCTCAATGTTATGGATGTGTGTTTCATCCCTTTCGAGATTTAGAAGAAATAAACCATTTACAAGAGGTGCATGACCATAAAAGATGTTACTCATATAAATAGAACAACCATTATTCTCCGATTTAAATGAATAACCGTCTTGCAATAAACACGATCCAGAAATAATGCTCATGCTCAATGCAGGCACATAATAACACTTATTAAGGTTTAAAACTAATCCCGAAGGTAAAACTAAGGAGAGCGTGCCGACGGCCATCACATCAACTCTTGATCCGTTGCCAACGCGCATCGTCACCTCATCCCTCGCAAGCTGCCGTCTATTCCGTAGCTCCTGTTTCGAGTTACAAATATTAGCAACTGAACCGGTATCAAATACCTAGGCACTACAACGAGGGCTAGTAAGGAAAACATCAATAACATGTATATCAAATATACCTTTGATGGTGCCAGCCTTCTTGTCCGCTAAGTACTTAGGACAGTTACGCTTGCAGTGACCCTTGTCCTTGCAATAGAAGCACTCAGTGTCCGGCTTAGGACCAGACTTGAGCTTCTTCTCAGCAGGGGCAACGCGCTTGCCGCCGCCTTTCTTGAAGGACTTCTTTGCACCCTTACCTTTCTTAAAGGAGGGTTTGTTGACCATCAACACATGATTATCCTTCTTGATGTCCACCTCCGCAGCCTTCAGCTTTGCGAAGAGCTCGGTGATCGTATCAGTGGAACCAATCTGATTATGAGTCACTACAAAACTTTTGTAGCTGGGAGGGAGTGATTGCAGAACCCTGTCAATCTTGAGCTCCTCTGGAATCGTGCATTCCAGTTGCTCAAGCCGTTGAGTGTAGCCCGTCATCTTAATGGCGTGCTCACTAACGGAACTCCCTTCCTCCATCTTGCAGTTAAAGAACTTCTCGGAGATCTCATATCTCTCAGAACGGGCCTGAGTTTGAAACATGGTTTTCAGCTCCTCGAGAATCTCAAAGGGCCCGGGATACTCTTCAAAACGATTTTGAAGCTCCGGTTCCATAGCAAACAACATGGTGCTCTTAATCACACCATAATCATCTTTGCGCGACTGATAGACAGCTTTCTCATCAGCCGGCGCAGTTGCAGCAGGGGGGTCACCTAACGCTTTCCCAAGGACATAGTCATTTTGTCCGCCAGACAGAATGATTCTTAGATTGCGGAACCAATTGGTGAAGTTAGACCCATTGTTTCTAAGCTTTTCCTTCTCAGCAAAAACGTTGAAGTTGAAGTTGGACTTGGCCATGTGATCTACAGTATTGGCAAGTACAATTTAGACTATGTTCATGATAAATAGTTCAACTTAATCAAATTACTAGATGAACTCCCACTAAATTCAACATCCCTCAAGTTGTTTAGTGAACACAATCCAAATTCACCACACCTAATCCGATCATCACGAGAAGAGATGTGGTTTCAATGGTGGACAACAAAGTGTCGATCATATCATTCATATGACTCATGCTTAACGTTTCGGTTCTTGTGTTCCGAGGCCATGTCTGTACATGCTAGGCTCGTCAAGCTAGACCCAAGTATTTCCGCGTGTGCAAAACTGGCTTGCACCCGTTGTATGTGAGCGTAGATTCTATAGCACCCGATCATCACGTGATGCTTGGAAACGACGAACTTTCGCAACGGTGCATACTTGGGGAGAACACAGTTTTTATCTTGATCTTTAAGTGAGGAATCATCTTATAATGCTACCGTCGCGATCTAAGCATAATAAGATACATAAAGGGATAAACATCACATGCATATAACTTTATGTGACATGGTATAGCCAATCTTCGCGCAATGATCTCCATCTTGTGCGTTCCGGCGTGATCTCCATCACTCCACCATGATTTCCTCCACCACGAATAGCAACTACAACTATTGCTAACTACTTAGCGATAAAGTAAAGCTATTACATGGCGTATAAGAAGTTGACTCGCAGGTCATACACAATTATAAAGACAACCATATGGCTCCTGCCGGTTGTATACTCATCGACATGCAAGTCGTGAAACATTACAAAACATGATCATCGCATACAATATACACATCACATCTTGGGCCATACCATATCGCAGAAAACACTCCCTGCAAAAACAAGTTAGACGCCTCTACTTTGTTGTTGCATGTTTTACGTGGCTTTATGGGAGTAGATGCTAAGAACGATTCTTACCCACGGAAAGCCACAACGGTGATATTATGGTTGCCAAACTCCGGTGATAATCCCATGACCACTATAGTGAGAGAAACTGACATCCACCAGCCGCATGTGTGGAACAAGCCACACGTCAAGTGCGGAGCCGGTCTCGCGAACGACGTCGCGTAAGGTTGGCCTGGACCGCTTCAATCTCACTATCCCGCATCATAAGAAGAACACAAACAAGAGGCTTGCAACAGAAAACATCAACGCCCGCAACAACCATGTTGCGTTCTACTCGTGAATCACATCTACGCATAGATCTAGCTCTGATACCACTGAAGGGTTTCGCGGCATAGTAAATCAAAATTTTCTATGGATGCGAACAGAGGGAAAGCCAAGATCTAATCTAGGAGATGCAATAAACGAGAGAGATTGGATTAGATGTTCATACCCTTGAAGATTCGCACAGCGGAACGTTCGTCGGAACGTGGGTGATGTAGTCGTACTCGCTTCTCCTCCTCGCGATCCGATCCGATCTAGCACCACAAGTGGCGGTGCCTCCGTGAGATGCACACATGCAGCACCTCGACGTCTCCTCCTTCCTCGGACCAGCAAGTATGGTGGAGAGATAGATTGGATCTACAACACGACGGCGTGTGTCGTGGGAATGGTCACGGCAGATGCTGCAATCGGCAGCGAGTAGTAGAACGAGGGGCAAGGGCGGCCAGCCATCTGCGGTGCGAGATGAGGGCAAAGACACAGGGTTTTACCCAGGTTCGGCCCCCCGGAGGGTAAAGACCTACTCCTGCTAGATTGTATTATGGAGGTGTTACAATGGGCGAGCTCGGCGGCTAGGCGGCGAGTCGCTTGGGTGTCTAAGGGAACGTATCTCTACTCACCCTTTAGGGAGGTTTATATAGGCTCACCTCCCCTAGGGTTTACATATCTCAACCGATTCAGTTACAGCTTTAATAGTCGTTTAACCCAATCCGACTGGGCCTATCTACTCACCTGGGCCTTCAGCTTCCGGTCGCTCGGTACCTTGCTGGGCTTCAACCCACTCGCCGTTCTGCAGGCCCACTCGCCAGCTCTCGGGCCAGTCGGAAACGCCCTGCTGGGTATACCCCAGTAGGCGTATCCCCATCAGTAGTCCCCGAGGCCGTCGTCGATTGGGCGTAAGTGGCTGCTGGCAGTCGGAGTATCCGGCTTCAGAGTAGGCATCCAGTCGAATCCTCGGCGGGCTCCTGTATAAAGGAGACGACCAATGATCCAGGTCGTAGTTTTGACGAGTCGGGTCGGCGAAAACACTGTCTTAGTGACTGGGTCGGCGAGCCGAGTGGCCGTAGTTGGACCGTCAGGCATGGTCAAACTAGCCGTTGGGGTAATCCAACGGTAACTTTTGGCGTAATCACCGCGTGGTAACGGCTCCCTGATTTGGCGGGTAACTCCCGCTATATAAGAGGAATGGCAGGCAATCGTAGAGCCAACTGCCCACCACTTCTTCCGAGTGCGCGCATTTTCCTTCCTTTGCTCCACGATCCAATCGACCCGAAATCCTCCGATCTCCAACCAACCTCTCGGCTATGGCCCTTTCCACCAAAGCATGGGGTAGGTCCAAGTGTACGAGGGCGCAACTGGCCTCCTTCGAGGAGGCCGGGATCCTGCGAGCTGGCTGTTGGCGTATCCCTGCAGCCGGAGAAACGACCCCAAGCCCGCGAGAGAGAGAGTTCGTCTGTTTCACTAGTCATCTCGAGCGAGGGCTAGGGTTCCCCACGTACTTGTTCTTCCGGCGCTTTTGCGCCTACTATGGGATCCAGCCTTCAGATCTGGGTCCCCACAGCATCGAGCAGCTCGCCATCTTCGTGGCGTTCTGCGAGTGCTACTTGGGCTGCCGGCCCTACTTTCCCTTGTGGCAAGATCTGTTCCATGGACGGATCAGCCGCGAGGAGGCAGGCGGCCCAATGCTAGCCGCGGGCGGTTTGACGTTCCAGCTCAAGTCCAAAGCCTCCTTCTTTGACCTGATGCTACCCGCCAAGGCAGCGAGCGACTGGAAGAAGTCGTGGTTCTACGTGACCGAGGCGACCCCGGAGGGCGAGGCGGCGATCCCGCGGTACTCCGCTGGTCGTTCGGAGCCGCGCCCTCTCCAAGTCGGCAAGCTCCCCGACGATTAGCGGATGGTCGTTGACGAGATGCTCCAGACCATCCGTGGTCTGAAGAAGAAGGGCCTCCAAACGATAAATTTGTACAATTGCTGGCTTGGGCGGCGGCTTGTTCCACTCGCCCAGCGCGACCACTACATGTACCAATACACCGGTCGGGGGGCCTCGACGAAGGCCTGCCTCAACGAGTGGAGGCTGGAAGATTACCTCCCAGCGTTGAAGAAGATTACCCAGGCGGTGTACCTGGACGCACAGGCCGGGATCGCCCCCTACACCGCGAAGCGTCCAGCTCTAACGGTAATTTCTTTATCTTGTTCGCAGTCGCAGTGTATGCAGTCGCGGTAACCCTGATTCTGTTTTGTATTTATCGCAGCTATTCCAGGTGGTGGAAGGGTGGCTCCCACCTTCGGATGATGAGAGTCCGGGCCCATCCGCCCAGGACATAGGCGAATCACCACCCGCGAGGGGCAACGAAGACGACGAGGACGAGTCCGAAGAGGAGGTTGCCCCGCTGGTCCGAAAGACCCGCGGGCAACGTCAGCGCGAGATCGAAGCGAGCAGAAGCCTCGAGCGCCATGACGATGACGACGAGCTCCCAGAGACCACCTCGCGCCGTCAAGCCACTCCGTCGAAGAAGAAGGAGAAGAAGAGGGAAGCGAGGGCCCCCCCTGAAGAAGAAAATGAAGCCGTCGAAGACGGCCTCACCGCCACACTCGGCGAGCAGCTCCGATGCTCCCAGCCCAACTGGGGACGGCGCACCACCAGCGACAACCGCGCTGGACACGGCGACCATGGAAGCGCCGCTAGCCTCATTGCCTCCGCCATTCGCCCCAGTCTCTGGGCTGGGGGAGGCTCCGGCCGCGGCGACTTCACCTCGCAAGGAGGCTCCGGCCGCGGCGGCTTCACCTCGCAAGGAGGCTCCGGCTGCAGCAGCTTCGACTCACGAGGAAGCTTCCGCCGAGGATGTCCCAGAGGCGCCAGCTGCAGCCTCAACGACGAAGAAGCCGTCCGTGTCTTGGGCACGCGATGTCCTGGATCTGGGGCTCAGTCGCCGACTGGGCCCTGAACTGGAAAAATCGGCCGGCCTTCGTACGGGGCTACGTTTCATCCCAGTCGCCAAGTGAGTGCGCTCACCCCTCCTTAATTTCCATAAATATTTCAGTTGTCTTTGTTGATTCGATTCATGCGCAGGACCGGAGTGAAAAGAATGGGCCATCCGACCGTGGCCAAGGTGCCCTCCGCCGCTAGCGAGGAGGATCCTTCATGCAAGAGGAAGGCGGACGAGGTCGTCGCCTCAGCGGATGGCAGTAAGAAGGCCAAGGGCGACGACATCGTCACCATCTCTGACGATACGGCGGCCGCGCCGGCCAAGCCCGCAGTGGAGGCAACCGCGTCTACGAAGGAGCCCGCGGCGGAGGCGACCTCCCTTGGAGCGGGTGCCTCCATCGCTACCTTCCCCCGCTTCATGACCAAGGCGGCCACGGCGAGTGGGGTTGCGCCCTCGAGCCACGCTCCTGGGATCGCCGATGCTGAAGTCGACCAGCGTCGTGGGCACACGCCAGCGTTACTCGCGTCCGTGGACGCGATCCAACTCCACGGCATGCTTGGCGCAGCCATCCAGGTACACCCAGTCCCCAAGGATCAGGTCGGTGTTTTGCAGCGGCGTGATTCTTATAATTTCTCGTCTTTTATTTTCATATCCAGTCCCCGAGTGCGTACTCGCTGAATTTCAGCGTGTGGACACTTGAGAATTTCTTGATCGCCAGTCCCCGAGTGCGCACTCGCTGAATTTCAGCGGGTGGGCACTTAGGAATTTCTTGATCGCCAGTCCCCGAGTGCGCACTCGCTGAATTTCAGCGGGTGGGCACTTAGGAATTTCTTGATCGCCAGTCCCCGAGTGCGCACTCGCTGAATTTCAGCGGGTGTGCATTTATGAAGTTCGTTTTAATTAACTTTTTCGTTGATGTGCAGGGTCTGCAGCTTGAATCAGCGGACCGATTGGCGGCGAAACAGCGCGCGGAGGAGGAGCTGGCCATCGTCCAGGAGGCGAACAAAGGTCTTCAGGCTGTTGCTGCGAAGGCAGATCAAGCTCGCCAGGGGCTTGTCCCCGCTGGTGAGTTGGTGGCGGCGCGGTCTGCTTTGGGTGCCGCTGAACAACGGATCACCGACCTCGAGCGCGAACTGCGGGAGGCGAGGGAAGAAGCTAGCTTGGCGGACGGGCGAGCTAAGGCCGCCATTGCAGCCGCAGAGGAGGATCGCAAGGTGTCGGAAGTCCTTATTGCTGGGCTTCAGGACGACCACACGTCACTTCAGTGCTTCATCACGGGACTCGCCCGCCCGCTGCTTGGTGAGTGCATCCTCCCTTTCTTATAGTTGTGGTTTTTGTGGTGTCCGTCATACTCATCATTGTCTTTTTCTTCGCAGGTCGCACCATTGATAGCGAAGAAGAGGCGAGCTCGCTCGACGCAAGGCAGTGCGTAAGCATGCTCGTCGACTCGGCGACGCTGTCGGCGACCTGCATCCGTGCCTACCTCCAAGAGATATCACCCACGGAGGTGATTCCCAGCGACCTCGTTGAGGTGTGGAAGTACTTGGAGAAGGCACCCGCGGTCGTTGAATTTCTGACACGATCGGCGTTTCGGCATGGAGCATCGACTGCCCTGAGCCTTGGGCTCGCCCACTTCCCCGAAGACTTCGACATCGACGATGTGACGAGTGGGTACCCATCGTCAACTGGCGCGGTGGAGCTGTCAGAGGTTCTCAAGTTGCAAGAGCGTGCCGCCACGTACTCGGAGCGTGTCTGGGCGATGGGCGACCTCCTTCCATACCAGGAGACGGTTGTCGCGCCGAACGACCCCGAGCCGTCGCATCGTGACTTCAAGGTCGAGCAGCCTTTTCGCGCGGCGATGGCGGGTGAACTGACGACGTATCCATCAAACCCGTACACCGCATTCATCCGTAATCGCCGGGAGGCTGGCGAGTCGTCAACGAAGCCTACAGAGTAGGATAGTTTGCCTTGAAGCGTTAGCAGCAGTTCTGCCATGCGGGCATATTTTGTAACATAAGACAATGCAATATGCGATTGAATGAGACGTTGTGTCTATTTTGATACTTGTGTGTGTGCTTTGGATTGATTTTGGACGAGTCCCCGAGCGTGTCCGCCCTTTTGTGGGGTTTACCTCGTATATGTTTTATGTGTTGTTGTTATGTGTTTTGATGTTTTAGTCGACTCGCCCGAGCTCGAAGAGCCAGTCGCTAGGAGACTCCCTTGAGTGCTCTGTACTTTACCGTTTTCCCGTGCGCGATCGAGGTCGGGTGGCCGAGTCCCCGAGCGTGGTACTTGGTAGTTCTAGGCGCGACTCGAGGGTGGTTGAGGACTTAGCGCGTTGATATGAGCGCGTCACTCCTGCCTGGCCCGTAGGGTCAGTCGCATGGCGAGTCCTGGGCATGCTCTCTTACTTGACGTTTTCCCTGACCGCTCGCGACGAACTGGTCTTCAGTCCCCGAGCGTGGTACTTAGCCGTTCGAGTCGCTATGCCGAGGATGCGGAGGACCAAGGTCGCTGTGAGAAGCGAGGGCAGTTGTCTTGGCTCGTAGAACCAGTCGAGCTAGGCGACTCCAATGGGGCTCCGGGTTGGCGTTATTCGTGGACGATGCAAGACCTGAAGTGATTCAGTGCTCTTACATCGCACTACTTAGCCGTGCCGATCGCTGTACCAAAGGTTGACTTCTGCATCTAGCATAACGCTGTTTTTACGAGTGCGAGTGGCACAAGTCATGGAGAGTAGGCGCAATTTGCGGTAATCTTTTCTTTTTATTTCATAGCGACTGGAGAGTACATGTGTGGGGTTCTAGGAGTATAACTTCCGGAGGAGGTTTACATTCCATGGTCGCTTGATGTCGAGTTCGCCTTCCCCGCGGACGTCGACGAGGTAGTAGGCGTCGTTGCCGAGTACGCGCCCGACAGCGAATGGGCCTTCCCACAGAGGGGAAAGCTTGTGCATGCCCTTCTTGTCCTGGATGAGGCGTAACACCAGGTCGCCTTCCTGGAAGGTGCGAGTTTTCACCCGCCGGCTGTGGTAGCGGCGGAGTCCTTGCTGGTAGATGGCGGTGCGTGACCGAGCGAGGTCGCGTGCTTCGTCGAGCTGGTCGACCCCATCTTGGCAGGACAACTCGTTTGCAGCCTCCGTATAATGGACGACTCGCGGCGAGTCGTGTTCGAGGTCGGTGGGCATGACTGCCTCGGCACCGTAAACCATGAAGAAGGGAGTGAATCCCGTCGATCTGTTGACGGAGGTGCGGATCCCCCAGATGACAGAGGGCAACTCCTCGACCCAGCACCCGGCGGTGCGCTCGAGTAGTACTTGGAGTCGCGGCTTCAGGCCGTGGAGGATGCTTTGGTTGGCTCGTTCCGCCTGGCCGTTGGATTCCGGGTGGGCGACTGACGCGAGGTCGAGCCGGATATGGTGCTCTTCGCAGAATTCGGCCATGGCTCCCTTGGCGAAGTTGGTGCCGTTGTCCATGATGATGCTGTTGGGGAACCCGTAGCGATATATGAGCTCGCGTAAGAATTTAGTGGCGGTCTTCCCATCGCATTTCCGGACTGGCTTGGCCTCCATCCACTTCGTGAATTTGTCGACGGCGACTAGCAGGTGGGTGTAGCCAGAAGGGGCCTTCTTGAAGGGGCCTACCATGTCCATGCCCCACACAGCGAATGGCCAGGTGATGGGGATTGTTTTGAGCGCCGAGCTCGGTACGTGCGTCTGATTGGCGTACTTCTGGCACCCGGCGCATCGCTGGACGATATCGACAGCGTCGGCGTGTGCGGTGGGCCAGTAGAAGCCGTGTCGCATAGCCTTGGCGACCAGGGAGCGAGCGGCGGCGTGGTGGCCGCAGTCACCTGAGTGAATGTCGTGGAGAATTTTGCGTCCTTCAGCCGGTTGGACGCAGCGTTGGAACACGCCGGTGACGCTGCGCTTGTGGAGCTCGCCGTTGATGATGGTGTAGGACTTGCATCGACGAGCGATCATTCGAGCGTCTGTCTCGTCTGCTGGCAGAGTGCCGGCTTCCAGGTAGGCGGTGTAGGGCTTGGTCCAATCGTCTGGCTCGGTGACGAGTGCGACCAAGGCTGCCTCTGGTTGGAGTGGGACTCCGATGTGGATCTCCCTCGGGGGAGAGACTGATGGTTTGGAGATTGTGTCGAGGAACACGCCGGCGGGTGGTGCGAGTCGAGCCGACCCGATGCGAGAGAGGGCGTCGGCCTCCTCGTTTTTCCGCCTGTCGATCCACTCGACAGAGTAGCCGGTGAAGTGGCCGCCCAACTTGTCCACTTCTTGGCGGTACGCCGCCATGGTAGGGGAGACGGCGTCGCAGGTGCCGGCGACTTGCCCCGCGACAAGGTCGGAGTCTCCGTAGCAGCGGAGGCGATTGACGTTCATCTCCTTGGCGGCTCGCATGCCGTGGAGTAGGGCCTCGTATTCAGCCATGTTGTTGGTGCAGGGCGTGAAGTCGAGGCAGAGGATGTAGCGGAGCTTGTCGCCCTTTGGTGAAGTTAACACTATCCCTGCTCCTGCACCGTCCGCGTTCTTGGAGCCGTCGAAGTGCAGGCTCCAGTAATGGAGGTACGGCAGCTTCTCTGGCTGCTGGGCCTCCTCCCAGTCGGCGATGAAGTCTGCCAGCGCCTGCGACTTAATCACCTTTCGTGGCTCGTATTTGATGTTGTGGACGCCGATCTCGACGGCCCACTTGGCGACCCGCCCGGTCGCCTCGCGATTGCGGATGATGTCTTGCAGCGGCGCTGAGGAGACGACCGTGATCGGGTGCTCCTGGAAGTAGTGCGGCAGGCGCCGCTGAGCCCTGAAGACCGCGTATACTAGCTTTTGGTACTGTGGGTACCGCTGGCGCGACTCGGTGAGGACCTCGCTGATGTAGTACACCGGCCGCTGAACCGGGCGCTCCTTTCCTTCCTCTGGTCGTTCGACGACCATCACGGCGCTGACGACGCGTTCGGACGCCGCGACGTAAACCAGCATGGGTTCTTTGTCGGCGGGGGCGGCGAGTAGTGGTGCGGCGAGTAGCACCTTTTTGAGGTCGCGGAGCGCGTCGTCCGCCTCCTTGTCCCACTGGAAGGTGGGGTTCTTGCGCATCAGGCGGTATAGGGGCATCGCCTTTTCGCCCAGGCGGGGGATGAAGCGGCTGAGAGCCGCTACTCGCCCGGCCAGCTTCTGGACGTCACGCAGGCACTCGGGTTTACCGAGCCGGGCGATCGTGTCGATCTTTGTTGGGTTCGCTTCGATCCCTCGTTTGGAGACGACGTACCCCAGTAGTTGTCCGGCGGGTACACCGAAGGTGCACTTGCCTGGGTTGAGCTTTATCTTGTACCTTCGCAGGTTGGCGAAGGTTTCGGCCAGGTCGGCGAGTAGGTCGCCTTGGCGAGCGGACTGCACGACCACGTCGTCGATGTAGACGTGGATGTTGCGGCCAATTTGGCTCGCGAGGCATTCTTGCATGCACCGCTGGTAGGTCGCCCCGGCGTTCTTGAGGCCGAAGGTCATGGCGGTGTAGCAGAAGGCTCCGAATGGCGTGATGAACGCCGTCTTATCCTCGTCTTCGACAGCCATTTTGATCTGGTTGTACCCAGAGTAGGCGTCGAGGAAACATAGCAACTCCGAACCCGCGGTTGAATCGATTATCTGGTCGATCCGCGGGAGGACGAACTGCTCCTTTGGGCAGGCGCTGTTCAGGTTTGTGTAGTCGATACACATTCTCCAGGTCCCGTTTTTCTTCTCGACCAGGACTGGGTTTGCCAGCCACTTGGAGTACTTGATTGGCCGGATGAAGCCGGCAGCGAGTAGACGCTGCACTTCCTCGGCGATTGCTCGACGGCGTTCTTCGTTGAAGGGCCGTAGCGACTGCTTGACGGGTCGCACTTTGGGGTCGGCGTTCAGCTTGTGCTCAGCGAGCTCCCTAGGGACACCGGGCATGTCGGAAGGTTTCCATGCGAAGATGTCCCTGTTCTCACGGAGGAACTCGATGAGCGCGCCTTCCTATGCTGGGCTCATGCCTGTCCCGATCGTCACCGTCTGGCTGGAGTCGCCTGGGACCAGCTCAACGGTGCGAGTGTGCGTCATTGCCTCAAAGGTTGAGGTGTTTGCGCCCTCTGAGTTGGGCTTCTTAAGTATTGTGGGGTCGTCATTGTTGACCCCGCTCGCGTATTTGGCGAGCTCGTCGGCGTGATTAGTCTCTGCCGCGATGACGGCGTCGGCGAGCTCGGCTCCTTTGGCCTCGCACTCGGCGGCCATGTCGGGGTCGCCGTTGATGGTGATGACGCCGCACGGCCCGGGGAGCTTCATCGCGTTGTACGCGTAGTGGGGCGCTGCCATGAATTTAGCGAACGCCTGGCGCCCCAGGACGCAGTGGTAAGGGCTGTCGAAGGGCACCAGTTCGAAGACGATCCGCTCGGTGCGGAAGTTTGCCGGTGTGCCGAAAGTGACCGGCAGCGTGACCTTGCCGATCGGGTACGCCTTCCGACCGGGGACGATGCCGTGGAACGTGGTGTGGGTCGTCTCGATCATCGACTGCGGGAGCAGCAGCCGCTTGAAGGTGTCGAGGTAGAGGATGTTGATGGAGCTGCCGCCGTCCATCAGTGTCTTGGGGAGCCAGTAGTCGCCGACCTTGGGCTTGACCACCAAGGCGACTCGTCCTGGGTACTCGATGCGCGGCGAGTGGTCTTGCCGGCTCCAGGTGATGGGCTGCTCCGACCAGTTCAGGAACTGGGGGACGTCTATTTGGGCCACCGCATTGACGGCGACGGCGCGGGCGATGACCTTCTTCTCGCGCTTCGTGTTGAAGCCTGTGAAGGTGTGGAGCGAGCCGGCTACTTCGCCGAATTTTCCGCCATTTGGCGGGTTGTTGTCGGGGTCCTCCCGCGCTTGCCGTGCCTTCTCGATTTCCCTGAGGGTGTGGCAGTCGGAGGTGGTGTGCGTTGCGGGCTTCCCTTCCCTGCTATGGAACGCACATGGTTGGTTAAGGAGGGCCGCGGGATCAAACCTTGGCTTGTTCTTGTAGTTGCCGCCATCGCGGCGTTGCCCTCCGTCGCGGCGGTAGCTCTTGGGCTCGCGCTGCGCGTGCCCGGCGTTGGCGACGAAGTCGACTCGCCCGTCACTGCGGCGCTTGCCGGTGAGGCGAGTGCCGCTGTAGCGTAGGTCAGTTCGGTGGCCACCGTCGTTGCCGCTCGTGCGGCGTTGCCCTCCTGACTCGTCGTCAGTTTCCTGGTTTGGGTCTTCCTCGGCATACCGTTTGGCGATCTCGAGGAGGTCGGGGATGTTGTCGAGTGTGCGGGAGTGTCGTTTGAGCTTGGCGACTAGAGGCTCGTAGAGGCACGAGGTCTTGAAGCAATGGATCGCGGTGTCCGGGTGGATGCCGACCGCGTTGTACCAAAGCTCTTGCCACCGTTGGACCCAGTTGCGGGTCGACTCGCGGGGTCCCTGGACGCACCGTTCCAGGTCCTCAATAGTGGTGGCGCGGGTGTAGGAGCACTCGAAGTGCCTGACGAAGGCGTTGCGCATTTCCTCCCTGGAATCGATACTGTCCCGGGGGAGGGTGTTGATCCACTGCCTGCACGTCCCTTCCATCATCAGGGGGAGGTAACGGGCGGTGAGTAGGTCAGTGTGGCCCGCGATCCCCATTGCCACGAGGTATGTGGCGAGCCAGACGGCGGGGTCGTACGAGGAGTCGTATTTTTCTATCTCCTTTGGCGCCTTGAAGTTTGGCGGGTATTTCTCGCCTCGGATCATTGGTCCGAAGCACTTGGGCCCGAGTCGACTGAGCGACCCCATGGGCTCGCCGTCGCGGCGATTAGTTAAGGTGTGCCGCAAGTCGTCGGGCTGGCGTGCGCGCCAGCTTTGGTTGTTGATGATGTGGGTGCGGGCGTCGACGGGTTGCCCGTTAGCGGCGACGAAGTTGGTCGCCGGCCTGGGGTCGTTGGTGGAGAGTGCCGCGTTCGTGGGTCGGTGTTGGAGCTGCAGTGGCTCTGGTGGCGGGAAATTGAGGGTGTTTGCCGCCGCTGGGCGGCTGCTGGAGGCCGCTCTGCTTCCCGAGGAACGCGAGTATACTCGACCTTGTGATTCGGCACCCGCTTTTTGCTGCTCGACGGCCTTCACGAGCAGGGCCTTGACGTATTGGATCTGTAGGGCACCGTCGCCGGTGGCCGTGATGCTGTCGGCTGCTGCTCGGCCTGCCACGAGGTTGTCCATCGGGGTGGAAAACAGGGGGAGGTCGTTTGCATCTCGCTCCCGTGAGGAGACTACTATCCGCGGCTGGTCCCTGGGAGGGGTGCGGTTGGGTGGAGGTGGGGCGCCCATCGCCGTTGATCCTGGCGGTGGCCGGGCGCTTCCTCCTGGTGGCGCGTTCTCGCAGATCGCGCGCTCGGCCACGCGGGCCGGGTCGTTTTCGTCGTCGAAGTTCAGGGCACGCCCTTGAACGGTGGGGTTCAGGCGTGACCTGATCCGCTGCTGGTGGTAGCGTGACAGCTCCTGCGCCGTCACCTGCTCGAGGCGAAATTTTTCGCGCTCGGCTTGCTCCTTGCGCACCGCCTCCGCCAGTTTCAGGCGGAGTTCCTCGACCTCCGTTGCTGTGGTGTTAGGAGGGATTGGGGTGGAGAAAGGATCCTCCGGCGGATCGGCGCCGGTGGCCATGTAGGCCGCGGCGTGGCGACCGGTTCCGTCGCGGAGGTCGGCGGAGTTCTCTGACCCGGAGTCGAATTCGAAGATCCCGAGGATGGAGGGGTCCTCGAAGTCTCCCGCGTTGGAGACCTGGGCGATGGAGCCCGCGGACGAGGCCGCGGTGATGGATCCGGCGAGTGACACCGGGGTCGCCGAATCGGCGTCGTCGGTGAGGGCCGCATCTTCCGCGGCCGCTGAATTCCCGGCCACGTTGCTGTGGGCCGAGTTGTACTCGGAGGCGAGGCGGTGGATCGTGCGGATCTGGCTCTCGGAGAGCCGATCGCGTGGCGGCGACTCGCGGATGCGAGCCGAGTCCTCCGAGATGATGACGTCGGTGAGGCCGACGAAGAGGCTGATCGTGCCGATTGGCAGGCTCACGCTGTGCGTGACGGGTCGCGCCGCCGGGACGTAGCTGCTCGGCAAGATCTGGAGCATCTCGCCGATTGCTATCATGCCGCCGGTGGCGACCGTCTCGTTGATGGGCAGATTGGATCTCGCCGCAGAACACCGGCCAGACCGGCCAGGCCCCACGGTGGGCGCCACTGTCGTGGGAATGGTCACGGCAGATGCTGCAATCGGCAGCGAGTAGTAGAACGAGGGGCAAGGGCGGCCAGCCATCTGCGGTGCGAGATGAGGGCAAAGACACAGGGTTTTACCCAGGTTCGGCCCCCCGGAGGGTAAAGACCTACTCCTGCTAGATTGTATTATGGAGGTGTTACAATGGGCGAGCTCGGCGGCTAGGCGGCGAGTCGCTTGGGTGTCTAAGGGAACGTATCTCTACTCACCCTTTAGGGAGGTTTATATAGGCTCACCTCCCCTAGGGTTTACATATCTCAACCGATTCGGTTACAGCTTTAATAGTCGTTTAACCCAATCCGACTGGGCCTATCTACTCGCCTGGGCCTTCAGCTTCCAGTCGCTCGGTACCTTGCTGGGCTTCAATCCACTCGCCGTTCTGCAGGCCCACTCGCCAGCTCTCGGGACAGTCGGAAACGCCCTGCTGGGTATACCCCAGTAGGCGTATCCCCATCAGCGTGGTGTATATGGTGGAGAATTTCTGCAGCAGGGCTTCGCCTACAAACAGTCGGGAGGGAGAGAGGAAAGCTAGCAAGGCGGCTAGGGTTTGGAGGAGAGGTGTGTGGGGTTGGTGCGCCCCCACCCCTCTTTATATAGAGGGGGGGGCGCAGCCCTAGCCCCTCCCCCAAGCCCAAAGGATAAGGAGTGGGGGGCATGGACTCTCCCCTCTTCTAGAAACCCTATCTCTAGTTTAAACGATTTAAACTCTCTAGGATCGGCTGGGCCCTATGGGGCCTTGTGCCCCTGGCCCAATGCGGCCAGGACACTCCCTCATATGCCCATGCCCCCTCCCGGAAGGTGGGGCCACGTTGGTCCCCTTCCGGAAGGTTCTAGAAGCTTCCGGTACAATACCGATTAACCCGGAACAATTCCGAACTCCAAAAACTGCACTGCCTTATATGAATCTTATTCTCCGGACCATTCCAGAACCTCTCGTGATATCCCGGATCCCATCCGAGACTCCGAACAAAAATTCATAAACCAATTATCCAATCTATCCTAGCGTCGAGACACGTTAAGTGTGTGACCCTGCGGGTTCGAGAATATGCAGACATGATCTTCTATCAATAATCAACAGCGGGGTCTGGGCACCCATATTGACTCCCACACATTCATCGATGATCATATCGGATGAACCACGATGTCAGGATTCAAACAATCCCATATATATATTCCCTTCGTCTCGCGATATTTTACTTGCCCGAGATTCGATCGTCGGTACCGTCATACCTAGTTCAATCTCGTTCACAACAAGTACTTTACTCGTTCCGTAATCCGATATCACTTTGTGATTAACTCCTTAACCACATGCTTGCAAGCGGTGTTGATATCGATTACCGAGTGGGCCCGAAGTATATCTCTCCGACTTGGGAGGGACAAATTCCATCTCGATACATACAACCCAACAGATACTTTCCGATCACCTGAGAGACACCTTTATGATCACCCTCTCATAGGATGACATTTGATGACCTCAAAGCTTTCTTCCGATACCAGGGAGTTGTATTATCTCATGGTCTAAGGAATACAATATTTGACATAGGAAAAGCTTCGCAAAGATGAACACGATGATACGATCTAATTGCTTCGCTTAGTTTGGGTCTGTCCATCATATCATTCTCCAATGATATGATCTCATTATCAATTGACAACTCATGTCTATGGTTAGGAAACCTTAACCATCATTGATCAATGAGCTAGTCCATAGAGGCGTACTAGGGACACGGTGTTGTTCACAAACCACACAAGTATTAATGTTTCCGCTTAATACAATTCTAGCATGGAATATAAACTTTATCATGAACAAGAATTATAATAATAACATCTTTATTATTGCCTCTAGGGCATAATTCCAACATCGATCATGTCCGCATTATTCACGAACCGTAGGGTGACACACTTAAGAGACACCGACATCCAATTGGAGCAAAAGTTTCATGCCGAAAGAATGAACAAGCACATGAATTTATTTCACTAGATACTGAAACAGGTTTTCGGGTGAAATTGCATAAAGTGGTTATGCATGTGAAATAGAATTCTAGCAAGGGGTTATTTGTGAATGTTTGTCATTAAAGTAATTGACAAAATTCTGAATAAAATAAAAGAGTTTTATTTAATAAGAGTTTCCATTAAATTTGGTGGAAATTTAATGGGAATTTGAATGGATTTTTTAGTGGAGAAAATTGAAGGGCCATTTTGTGAGTGGAGTGTCCACCCACATGAATGAAGGAGGGGGCGGCCACCCCCTTGGGTGCCCCCCTCCTCCTATAAAAGGAGCCCCTCCTCTCACTTGTCTCTGACACCTCCTCGTGAAGGATCTCTCTCTCCCTCTAGAATTTATCCCCCATGGTCTCGGACTAGCGAGATACATGTTCCCGGTGGCTATTCGGCAAGAAAGAGTTGTGCTTCCGCTGCATCGCTGGAGCAAGGAGGCGGAGGTTTCTCGGTGCCTCGAACGTGTGTGCGAGCACGGATGCGCTGCTGATTTGCGGCGCTAGGACTTCCTCTCGATCTTGAGATCGGCAAGAGATCGTCTACATCAACCACGAGTTGAACTCGTTAAGCTTTGTCGGTCTTCAAGGGTATGTTCTCTATGGATATACATTCGCCCGTTGTTTGTATCTAATAGATAGATCTTGGTACATAGTTCACATCGTAGGAATTATTTTGTTTTCTATGCTGCGAACCCTACAGATATTTGAGTTACGAGTTTAGCATAATACCTAAGATTTAAGGAATCGTTCTGTGGTTTTGCATTTCCCGAAACACCATAAGAGTATGGAGCGTTCGAGATATGTAATTAAACCTTGTTTGACATGGTAAGATCAAAGGTGTAATTCATAAAACTACCATTATATTTTAAATATTAAAAGCTTTAGAGACTACTGTTTTTCCACTGAAAAGAGCTCCATCATAATCCATTGAATTGACACCATATAAAGTTATGGTTTGGGATAAAAACCCAAGTTGCCCTTTCTTAAAAATTGGTATGCTATGCATAAGAAAGATGTTTGCAACCAAAATCGGATGAACATATCTTTGTATGTTATTTTGAATAATAGTTAAATAATCCTCCATAACACCGAAGGAAAAAGTGTTTGTCGCTTAGAACGTCAAGTTTCTTTAAGAAGGAATTTTCCGTGAAAAGTTAAGTGGGAGGACAATAGAACTTTGATGAGGTTAAAAGAACCTTAGCTATTTGTGCAAAGTTATGCAGCGCCGATAAGTGTTTCGGAGGCAGCAAAAATGCTCATGGCTCACGTGCCTCAAAGGTTGCGGTCACAGAGGTCTAAGTTCCTATTGAACCGAGTAGGTCGGGTAAACAATCAAATACCAAGATTTGAGAGTTAAATCATTATTTGACAATAATGACCAGACTACATGCAAAGAAGCGATATAGTATTTTTCTAGTAAAATATATTTATTCAAGATCTTAAAAATGAATTTTATTTATTTTTAAGTATTACCTTTATTTTTATAAAATTCTTCAAAGAATTAAGTGTCCTTAAATATTTGCTTTATATTTTATTTGTAAAACTCCATGTTAGTATTTTTTATAAAATAGTAGAGTTATTTTTATTCACAAAAATGGTTTTTATTTATTTTTAGAATTTTTTCTTATTTTATGAAATTTTACTTAGGATTTAATGATTTTAAAATTTATGTGCTGTATATTTATTTTAAATAAATAAAGTTATATTTTTTATTAGATAGATCTTATTTTTATGAACATTTTGATATATTATATGTATTTTAGGATTTTTCAATAATTTTCTATAGTTAAAAATGTTTAGAGGTTATTTTGATAATTGATTTGTTTTACTTTTATTTTATTTCTCATTCTAATTAATTTGGGACGTTTGTTTGGGTATATGGGCTGGCCTATTTGAGTTGGGCACATGGGCCGACTCGGCCCAACTAAACTGGTCTTGGGGTCATCTTGACCCCCGACCCACACTCTCTCCCTCACCCAACACACACCACAACCGACCTCATCCTCTCAACCCCCGCCAGCGTGCGATGTCGCCGCCGCCCGCTGCACCCCCGGTCGCCACCGGCCGTCTCCACCACTGCCGTCTGCTGGCGCTGTTTCTCCACCTCTTCCCCTTTCTCTTCCTCCGTTAATTCGGCTTGTGCGCCCCCTTGATGCGCACTCGTCGGAAACCCTATCCCTGCCATGGTATGGTGGCTGTCGATTATGGCAGTGTTGTTGCTCGGCCGCGACGTTCTCCGCGAGCTACCGCCGCTGGTGAGACGGCTCGGCGCGATGTAGGCGCTTCGGTGCCCACAGTGCCGCCGTGTTGCTATGCACACCGACCTAATACCCTCTTTGGGGAGCTTGAGTTTGTCTCGGGTATGTATCCCTTCTCCCCTCTCTACTCCTTCCTACTAGGAACCCTAAAACCCTAGTAATATTTGTTGATGCTTGGTATGTTTGTGTTGTCAAATCTTTGACCTAGATTTTTGGTGGGACGACAGTGTATCTGCAACCCCAGCGACCTTGATTTGTTACTATTGGACTATTTATTGGGGTGGTGTGGTATGGGAGTGATGGTGCTGTGTTTGTTGCATCCGATGGGACGACGATGATTTCATCACCGCAACCTCGCTGATGTGTTATGCCTTGGCTTCGTCATCCCTACGCTCCAGGTGCTCGGCACCCACGGTGAGTTCTTTCCTGCGACCGGCCATCAAGCCGATGAACTGTATTGGTGGTGAAACTATGAGAATGGTGATATCCTGATTGTGAGCTCGAGGTTGTGGTTTTCTGGTGTGGAGGTTGGCTATGTTTTATCTTCTATACTAAAACATTTCTATGCTCTAGAGCTGATACTGGTACTCTGTTTTGGCTTGCTCTTCACTTATCTGTGTGTGGCATCAATGTGTTTACTTATGCTGTTATCTGAATATGCTAGAGTTGCTCTTTGCTGAATCCTCTGAGTTGATTCCTAGTATAAGCTAGGGAGATGATATGAACTTATTCATAAGTGAGATTGTGGTTTATTTAAAATGGACTTGGGTTTGTGCTAAAAATATTCTGAATCTACTAGGTACAAAGGTGCTACCCTCTAGGAATGTGCCCTGTAGCCTAGCAGTTGTGGTAATGCTTGTCTAGTAAAAACTAGAAAATAGAATGATGATGCTATATCATGTAAGGCATGATCTTGGATTAATAACTTATGGCTGGGCTGTAATTGGTATTGCTCCATAGCTTAGTTTACTGAATCTTTGATTCAGTGACATAGCTAGACTGGTTTTAGTCAATCTTTATAAGATAAAAGTGGTCAATATGATTCCTAAATTCTTTATTAGGAAAATGATATGGACACATGTTCTGCTTGCTAGCAGATGGTTACTTGTTTTGCTGCGCCACTAATCTACTGGGATCTTGCTTAGCAAGTTTCTTTCTATTGTCAACAGTCTAGTGGCTTCTACTACTTGTTGGGTTATTACTGTGGTGCCTCCCTCTAGGAGTGTGCACAATGGTAGATCCCAAAGTAGTATGACTTGCTACTGTGAGATTCTCTGAATATAGATTCATCCATCTTTATAATTTTAGAGTTTAAGGTGGATTTGTCCCTAACCTATGATGCTCAGTCTGAGGTGTATATTTATTAAGAACAGATGCTAAGATATATTGGGACCTTCTCGATGATGATCTTGCATAGCATCTCTATGCAAGACTGAGAGAACTATTCTTCATTACTACTGTTTATTGTTTATAACAAATGAAAGTATATAGGATGCTTGAGTCTTAATGTTGCAACCTAGTCTGGAAAGGTAGCTATTGCTGCTGCTGTAAATGATGATTTCTTGGTATTTGTGTGGTGATCTTGCTCCCAGACTTGTTTAGGCTTCTCCTTAGCTTTGCTCCATATACAACTGTGGCATGGCCTTGAACTCCTCCTTGTCCTAGCTCTTGGATGGCACTAGAGGGCGACCAGAGCTGGAAATGGTGTGGTATATATTTTCTGCTGTTTTGATCTGGTACAAGCTAGGACATTTGTGGTGTTCTTGAGTGAGGATGTGGATGTGATGAAATTGGTAAGGTGCTTGGGTGGTGTTCTTGGCTAAGTGTGGTGGAAATGGAGTAGCTAGCTTTGCTACTACGGTTGGCTTCTTCCTTTTCTATATCTGGTGATCTCCCTGAGGTGTTGACAACACATCAAATGCATGTGGTGTGTAAGCTGCTTACAGTTGGGCCCCATATGGTGCAAGTTTCCATCTGTGGAACTTGTGCCTATGGATGAGCTTGGTTGGAAGATATTTTCTATGGATCACTTTTGGCTGAAAGTTTGGTATTATCTTGAATTGGTTTAATAATTTGATGTTGCCAAGTGGATTACTAGGGTTGGTAATGCCATCTAGCTCATCTTGGGATGAGGACCTTATTGGCTTAAACATAATCTGTTTAGTTGATTTAGTGCTAAACATGGTTATTCCTTTTTATTATTGTTGCCCCTTTCTTTCTAATTGATTTTAGCTAGGCTTAAGAGGGTGCCATAGCATGCTAGTTGTTGCCTGATGATACAAATGATCAAATCTGTGCTGGTTTCTTTGGACCTTAACTATGCCTCAAAAACTCAAGTGTATAGCTCACAGATCAAAATTTCTACTTATGGTCTAGATTGGGTGGTACCCTCTTAGGTCATTAGTGGATTTTGGTAGTTCTTACCAAAATCCCAAAGCTATTTTCATATATTAAATTGCCTCACCTATGGTGGGGCAAATATTTTAACATTAAAACAATGTTTCTTTTTTTATTGTTTATTTTACAGGAATGAAGATCAAGAAGAAGAAAAGAAGCTTAGTTAGGATTTATTTTTAATCTTGTTGTAATTTCCTTTTTATTCACATGTGTAAAGATTGTGTATTATTATTGTGTTTGTAAATAATAAACTATTTATTTATTAATTCTTCCTTTGTAAATCCTAATTGTAAATACAATGTCATATATAAAGAATTCTTTTATTTATCTATTGTAAAATAATACTATATGCATATATATTTATATTAATAAAGAATCCTTTTTATATTATTTATGTAATCATTTTAGTTCAAGTTATTAAATATTTCCAATTCCTATTTGTGAATTTTTATAAATTCATTTGAATTTCATATTTGAAATTCAAATACATGTTTGAACAAATTTCCCCGAAAAAAAGAATTCTACAAAGGTCACGTCGAAATCTATCGCACTTGCTCCGAAGTTTCCTTCAGTACAAGAGAGATCCCGATCCCTCTGTAGCTCTTTTAGTTTTGCGCGAAAATTCCCTGGATTTTCTTATGCATGAATGCAATGCACAAACATGTGTCCTCTCTATTTCTAGGTGTTAATCCTGGGATGTTACAAAAATTCAACACAAAACTTAACGACCCCCTCTGTTCCATAGCCCTTGGATATGCTTCCTCCTGGCCTAGCACGGTTATGAACATATTTCTTCAATACTCCCATGAACCTCTCGAAGGGGAACTTATTGTGTAGAAACACATGACCGCGAATTCTAATCTCTTCGACTAGGTGAACTAGGAGGTGCGTCATAAATATTGAATAAGGATGGATGGAACAACAACTAGAAGCTGACCAGACATTGGACCACATCAATTTGTAACCATGATAGACTTTATGGATCGATTACCTTATGAGAAATTGCACTGAGAATGCACATACCTTCACAATGGCCAGTCGAACATTTTCCGATAGAATTCCCCTCAATGCAACCGGAAGAAATTGCGTCATAAGCACATGGCAGTAATGAGACTTTAGGTTTTGGATTTTTTCTCTTTCATATTTACTATTCCCTTTATATTAGACGAGAAGTTAGACATGACCTTGATACTGAAAAGGACCTTGACACACATACACCTGGTTTGGCCCACAACTGTAAAAGTTCATCAACCAATGGCCTTAGGTACACATCAAGGTTGTTGCCGGGTTACTTCGGGCCTTGAATGGGCACTGACATCATAATAAACTTTCGCTTCATGCACAACCAAGAAGGAAGGTTGTAGATACATAGAGTCACGGGCTAGGTGCTGTGGCTGCATCTCTGCTCCCCAAAAGGATTCATGTCATATATACTTAGATCAAACCATAAGTTCCTTGCGTCACCAACAAAGTCCGGGAAGTCTCTCTCGATTTTTCTCCACTGCCGACCATAAGCGGGGTGCCTCAACATCTGGTCTTTCTTACGGTCTAACATGTGCCATTGCAACAACTTAACATGCTCTTTGTTTAAAAACAAACATTTCAACCGTGGTATTATAGGAGCATACCACATCACCTTGGCAGGAACCCTCTTCCTAGGTGGCTCGCCCTCAACATCACCAGGGTCATCTTTTATTTTCTTATACCGCAATATAGTGTATACCGGATATTTATCCATATTCTCATACTTCTCGCCGTGGTAGAGGATGCAGTCATTAGGGCATGCTTGTATCTTCTACACGCCTAATCCTATAGGGCAGACAAGCTTCTTTGCTTCATACGTACTGGCGGGCAATTCATTCTTTCTTGGAAGCATCTTCTTCATTAGTACCGACAACTTTTCAAATCCCGAGTCAGTCACACCGGTCTCTGTCTTCCACTTCAGCAATTCCAGTATGCTACCCAGCTTCTTCTGGCCATCTTCACAAGTTGGGTACAACAATTGTTGTGGTCCTATAACATCTGCTCGAACTGCAACCTCTTATTTTCTGTGTCGCATCCTTGCTTTGCATCAGAAATGACCCGACCAAGATCATCAGCGGGCTCATCTGGTGCATGTTCTTCACCTCCTTCTTCTTCATTGTCTTCCATTGCAGTATCAACGTATTCAGGGAACATAGATCGGTAGTTGTCATCATCGTTCTCTTCTTCATCGCCGTCTTCCATCATAAGCCCTCTTTCTCCGTCCTTGGTCCAAACATTATAGCCGGACATGAAAACGGACCATAGCAGGTGGCTCTGAATGACTATCGAGGAAGTGTGAGCATGCTCATTCCGACATTCAACACCTGGACAACACATAAAACCACCTCGTCGCTTGTTCGCCTCGGCCACAAGGTGAAAAGAACGCACACTTTCTCTATAAGCGCCAGAGCGTCGGTCACCGTACATCCATGGATGGCTCATCTGCATCATACAACTATATATCAAACGCAACCATGATGCTAAAATTAGTACCTCGCGGTCTAATAAACGAGAAAATAGTTGCTAACCTTTTAGGATATTTGGAAACAAAGATGAGAAAACTTAAGTGTGGCTCGAGCACCTCATATTATGTTTGTCTTGTGTGAAGTCAAGTCGCATCGCTCTAACGGGCATTCCACCGAACACCTCTAGTGCATATAAAAAAACTAGCACATACCACCTCCCACCAGGAAAAAAGGGAGTGAGGGGAGGGGCGGCATATATATATGACCAGCCTATTTGTCCCGGTTTAAGATACAAACCGGGACTAATGGGGTGCGCGCAGCGCGCAACAGGCCCTAAACCTGTTAGTCCCGATTTGTATCTCAAAACGGAACCAATGATCCCAATTGGCCCGTGACTAATGGTTTCGGTGGGTTTGGACCGTCCGGTTCGGGGCCGAGACTAATGGCCTGAATCAAAGACCCATTTTCTACTAGTGTTTAGTCGGATTCTGTCTTCAGCTTCAATGGTCTTTGACGTAGAGAATCTTAAAGGGTTCTAAAAATTGCATCAATAAAATTTATTCGACTCATATAAGCTGGACAAACGTTTAATTCTTCTTCTTCATTTGTCAACTCGATTCAAACTAAGTCAGATTTATTTCTTCGTGAACACGTGGAGACCGTTTGAAATTTCATGACTTCCATCACGCTTCAAGACTAGCCACGTCAACCGACAAAGATCCCCTTAGGATACGGTAGGGGGGCAACCCTACCTTGTTTTTTAAGGAAAAAGTTAAATATTAAATAAGTATTTTCATATGTGCATGCATGAACAGTATTTATTATTTTTTCTTAGTAAGACGGAATTTCTGGTTCCATAAGAATTTAGATTTTGACGTTTAAATAAGTTTTGAAAAATATTCACAACTTTCAAGTTTTGAATTTTTCATTTTACATCATATTCCAGAAGCCTTTTGATGATCTTTAAGAACTAATCACGGAGGTAAATTTAGTGGAACTCGTGATTCGTCTAATATCCATGCAATTCTTACACATCAAAGGGTAAACGAAAAATTTGTGCACTTAACTATTTAATTGTGCAAAAAGAGATCGATACGTAAATATGTAGCAAATATACCCATGCCTTGCTACAAGTTAATATTTATTAAATATTTATAAGGACATGGAGATTTCTGTACTGATTTTAATTTCAACTAACATGTAATATTCTAGTGAAAGTAAATGTCTAAGCTATTATGTGTAAAATAACTACTCCAGTTTCTCCTAGGCTGCTTCTTTGTTTCTCGCGAAGAAAGTTTAACCATATTTTAGATATTAGAATTTTAGAACTGATGGATAATACTTGATGATATATTCCAATGAATGCAATATATACAAACCATGTATTATAGGAGAGAAAACAAAGCTGATTTTTCTTTTCTACATTTGTTTTGAAAAGAAACCGTATAATCAAGATAATCATGCATAGAGCGATAACATGATGTGAAAAAGAAAACAATTTTCTATTGTTTTCCTTTCCCTAAAACTAAAATTGCTCTAGTCAAAATATAATAAAAAAGCATTTGCAAATATTACACGATTTAAATAACCTATTTTAACCTTGTGTCCTGCGATCATACGTTGATAGGAATCCTTGAATAACCGACAAAATCAATATTTTACTTAGTACAAATATAGGGGAGGGGCATTTGCCCCCCCCCCCCTCTATGTATGAGATGAAATATGCACAACACATAGGGCTACAGTAAACAAAAGGCAGAACAACGATTTGAGAGGAATCGACTAGGATTGCATGCATATATAAATTATAAACCGGTGGTAATAACAGGAGTATGAGCGTGGACATCGTAATTTACATACTCTCTCCATCCAGAAATAACTGGCTTAGGTTTGTCTAGATTCGAATGTATCTAGAAAAAAAGAAAAACGAGATTAGCATTGCATAATTAATGAGGATGGGTTTTATGGAAGGAGAGAGGTTTAGCTAGGGCCGGTAGATCCGTACCTTCTTCCTCCGCTTCGTCGTTGGCGATGTACACATCCTCCTCGCTAATGTTCCGTGACTCGCCCCCCGCCTCGTCATCGGCGTCATACGCCTCCACGCCGATGTCTAAGTCCGCTCCCTCCTCTTCCTCCTCTCCTCCTCCTCCTTTCGTCGTCGTGCTCGTCCTCCTCGGCATTGTCGTGCGCCACCATCGGCGCGATCTCTTCTTCGCTCGTGTCCTCGTCGTAGATTAGTGTGCCATCGAACTCCCACATCGGTCTGCCCGCCCAAGTGGCTTGTTCCCCGGCGGTGGCGTAGGGTGCCTGGCTTCGGCGGTCGACCAATCCCAGTGGAGAGGATAAGGGGTTTGATTTCTTAGAAATTCTTTCCTCTAGGATCTTTTTTTAAAAACCGAGACCTTATCTATGCTTCCCTGTTTTGTCAGGGCCTCGGTGCAATTTATACCCGCGCTGCTTTGCTTTTCTATAAAGCTTCCAGAGACTTCGGGCCTCATCCATTCAAAAAGAAAATCCTCGAGCAGATAAGAAACCCACAACGGTATAGAAACTACCCGTTTTTCTTTGTGCTCTTCGGCACATGCACCAATAAGGATCATTGGGTCTTGTGTAGACAGTCGATTCAGCAGCCCACTGTTTTTGCCATGGTATCCTGAAGGAGACCCTTTGGTAGTCTTGTGTAAACCCTTTGGTAGTCGGCGACGAGATCCTAGAGCTCCTCTCCCTTCTCCTTGATCTGAGACAAGCGATCTACCATGGTTTGTCTGTCATCCACTGTGGTTTCCACCAGTAGGAAAAATCGAGTCGAACCGATCGATGGGGAAAAAGGATACTCCTATCAACTTAGAAACATAACGCACGTACGCACATACTCCCCCGACACGTGCTGCAGTGCGTCGCCTGAAACAGATTGTGGGAAGCAAGTCTCAAGCGAGCCATCGACAGCGCTTCTGAAGCCTGCGACAGTGCACGGGCTACACTCATTTTCCAGCAATGGGATGCACGACCCGGTGAAAAAAAGAAAAACGCTAATTTAATACTCCTTTTGACCCATATTAGTTGACTTGGATTTGTCTAGATTTGAATGAATCTAGACACTTTATAGTTTCATTCAAATTTTGACAAATTCAAATCAACTAATATGGATCGGAGGGAGTACATCAACTTGTCTGAAATGTAAGGTTTAGTCATGAAATTGCAAAACACGAACTACGGATCACAAAGTTGTCCCAAGTAAGCGTTTTAGTCACTCCGTAACATTGGTCGTTAGCTTGCTGACATAGATTATGTTTCTTGTCTTCTTCTTATCCTTTTAGTAAAATATATTTACATCTTTTTACAAATTAACCCTTAAAAATTATTTTTTTTATCTTTTTAAGGACTAATTCGTAAAAAGACAGCGACCGAAACGCTCTTGCGAGGCAACTCTATGACCCATAGTTCGTGATTTATAACTTCGCGACCAATGCTCTTATTTCAGGCAAGTTGATATACTAAATTGGGTTTTATTCGGTAAAAAACTACTTCGCTTCTTTGTAATGACCCCTCAGGCCCTCCTCAACAGTAACGCACATCAATCCTCGAAGAAAGGGCACCCGCAGGAATTGTCGCAATCATGGAATGTGTGGTTGTCAAGGCATGCATACAGCTGTACCCAGAGGAACCGAAACGCAACTACAAACATCGCAGAATATACTCATCATCGAGTAAAACAGAAATGTTGCTTCCGATTCGTGGAACACCAAATGGCACAAGGGACTTCCCAAAGTGGCATATTTCCCACGAAAAATGCTCATAATTTACACCGTGGTAGTACAAATCAGGCAGAATTGCATGAACTACATTGTGTGTAGGTCTGACACAAGTCAGCGACTGTTTACTTGCCGGGAACAAAGTTGGTGGCGAATGCCCACGCGTTGTTGTTGACAGGGTCAGCAAGATGATCGGCGAGGTTCTCGAGCGGACCCTTGCCGGTGACGATGGCCTGCACGAAGAAGCCGAACATGGAGAACATGGCGAGGCGACCGTTCTTCAGCTCCTTCACCTTGAGCTCCGCGAATGCCTCCGGGTCATCGGCAATGCCGAGGGGGTCGAAGCTGCCTCCAGGGTAGAGTGGGTCGACGATCTCACCGAGCGGGCCGCCAGCAACACGGTACCCCTCGACGGCACCCATGAGCACGACCTGGCATGCCCAGATAGCGAGAATGCTCTGCGCATGGACGAGGCTCGGGTTGCCGAGGTAGTCGAGGCCGCCCTCGCTGAAGATTTGGGAGCCAGCCTTGAACCACACGGCCTCGCCAAACTTGACGCCGTTGCGGGCGAGTAGCTCGGGGAAGACGCAACCAAGAGCGCCGAGCATGGCCCAACGGGAGTGGATCACCTCCAGCTCACGGTTCTTTGCGAAGGTCTCGGGGTCAGCCGACAGCCCGGCGGTGTCCCATCCATAGTCACCGGGAAACTCGCCGCTCAAGTAACTCGGGGGTTCACCAGAAAGAGGGCCAAGGTAGAGCACACGGTCAGCGCCATACCATGGGCTGCCTGAAGAAGCCTGTTTGACCTTGGCTGCGGTCTTGCGCATGGTGACACGGGCCTCGCCGAAGAGAGCCGGTGATGCCACATTCTTCACTATCTTGGAGGCGAAGGTCGAGGAAGAGAGGTACATGGTGGTGGTCGCCATTGAGTTGCTAAAACAGCAGTTTTTTTCTACTCAGATGATCTTAAAGTGTTTGTGTGTGTGCGGTGATGGTGTAAGATGTGAGGAGCATGGAGCTATTTATGGCACTGGAGATGACACAGGGGACTGAGGTTTGCGTGTGAGCTGACAAGATAGACAGACAGGCAGGAAAAATCTTGATCTTGGACGCCATTGGTGCAGTAGAGATCTCATCTTCTATGCACACGTGGCGAGGTGATAGCCACGGAAGGGAGATAGCTGTGTTTGGATAGGACTAGAATCTCGTTGGAGAATGAAGACGTGTGATTGGATGATTGATCACGTGGTCAGCCAGATCAGCCGCATGCAGGCGACAGTTGCAACATTTGTCTACTGTCTACATGGCAGGAAAAAAAATAGACTAATTTATTTCTTTATTTTCTTTGTCGATGAACTATATACAAAATGCCCTTTTTTCACATTCACGATGAAAATACGAGAATCGATCATGTAAAGATAAATTTTGCCTTTTTTTCTTCCTGGATTTTTTAATGAGACCAAGCAAAAAGCGTTTAGCATCATATAATTAGCGAGAGGAGGGGTTTTAGGGAAGGAAGGGTTTAGCTAGGGCCGGTGGATCCAGCCCATCTTCCTCTCACGCTTTGTCGTCCGCGTCCTCCGTGGCCTCTCCTTCGCCAAGCTGCTACCCTCGGAGCTGATCTCCTGCTCCTCGTCCGCGTCGTAGACGATCTCCTCCTCTAGGCTGCAGTCCTCGGAGCTGATTTTATCCGCCTCGTCGTACGCGAGTAGACGATCTCCTTCTCGCTGCTGTCCTTGGAACCGATTTCCTCCGCCTCGTCGTCGGCGTCATAGACGATCTCCTCCTCGCTGCTGTCCTCGGAACTGATGTCCTTCGCCTCATCGTCTGCGTCGTAGACGATCTCCTCCTCCTCCTCGGAGCTGTTTTCCTCCGCCTCGTTGTCAACGTCCTCTGCAGCCTCGTCGTTGGCCACCGACGCCTCCTTGCTCTCTGAGCTCGTCTCTTCCTCGTAAATGACTACTCCTTCGAATTCCCAGACCTACCGCCCCGCAACATTTGGCCGAAGCTCCACAAAGTCTTTTAACACAAGTCAGCAACTGTTTAGCATAAATATTCAAGATATATATCTTTAAGGTGTTTTCTAGAGTAATCTTTAAGGTGTTTTCTAGAGTATGGGACAATTTTTTAGCATAAATATTACATATATATCGCTTTAAGGTGTTTTTTAGAGTAGGAGGGCATTTGCCCCCCCCCCCCCACCAGACACACATCCCAGGAAAACTATACCACTTTAAATAAGGGCGTCTTCGCATCATTTTTCCCTAGGGCCCCTGAAATGCATGGACCGGCCCTAGGATGGAGTTGCGCTCTCGTCCACGCGTGGCAGAGTCGATCGTTTCACTCGTAGGCGGCCGAGCTCAGGGTTGGCCATCTCCTGGCGGAGGTGAAGGCGGCGGCGGCGAAGCCACCTGCAAACGAACACCGCGCAACCCCAGATGACGGTAGCGACAACGATTACACCGACGATGATTCCAAATGTCTTCCATGGTATCTTCATGTTAGTCGATGACTCGATTACCCGCAGTCCGCACCGAGCGAGGCGGCAGGGAGAAGAGAATGGGAAAACACTCAGGCTTCTTGCTGGCAACAATAATGGCGAGCTAGGAGGCTTCTTCTTCTCTCATATAGGCTCGAAAAGAAATACTACTTGCTTTCTCAAATTTCAAATGCACCGTCTTCTTTTTCGCGTCTCCGAACGAGCCGGCCACAACTCGGTAGAGTCGCAGACCCACATCCATGGCTGGGCAGTGGACATGCTCGTCTCGCGTGTTTTCATAGTCCAGAGGTCCCACTGGTCATTAGCTTGACATCCTATCCTCGCTATGGCCTGGGTTTTGTAAAACAGCACTGGATACATATGGTCGTGGCATATTTGTTTTGCCCAAGAATGGTCTCGTGTCATGGTCTCTAATGGTGGTTCTCCCGTCCAAGAGCAAGAAATTAGCTGAAAGTTGCCTCAAGGGCAATAGATAATAGATTTTCAACTCTGTTAGAATGACCGTTAGGCTTACCAAACTGACGGGCAAAAGTGATGTCTTACTGTTGTTACCTATTTTGAATCGGCATGGCACCAAGAAGATGAAGGCCTATTTTTAAAGATGGGCTTGACAGATGCATTTAGCCTTGGAGACGGATCAGGATGGAGTTAAAGGAGCAAGTCAATGAGGAGCAACACAAGGAGCCGGAAGGATACAGAAGGTGTTCCAGGATATCCATCAAGGGACAACAATTACCACCATGCACATGCCGGATCGGTTATTTTCCGGTTTAGATATGGAAACTACGATCCATCACTTGGATCTAAACTCAAGACTCTCAATTATATCTGTTAATGCCTGCAAGCCCATGGATCAAGCATCTTCTACTCTAACACGGAAGGACCATTAGTGGTTTGACGTGGAAGACAACCAACAAACACTTGGGTCCGTGTCCACTACAAAGCCGGAGCAGAAGATGCGTTAGAGTTAGGAGTTTGATTCCTACTTGTAAACGTGTATGAGTTACCTTTGATTGCACGAAAAGACCAGCCGCCTTATATATATGTGAGAGCTGACCGTCGATTGAGTCTTACATGCAAACAATCGACAAATCAATACATTTACTTTTTGTCTCAACCCTTGTCTATGCTCTCCGTTTCTTCAGCGACTTTGCACGTCACGCATCCATTGAATCGATAACCAAGCTAAGAGCGGCCAAGCCTGACTTAGTTCAACTCAAAGTTGCCGGAACTTCCTATAGGGTCCGTCCTGAGGAACCAGGGCTTCAGGTTCTAAGACCGACCGCTGGATTGTCTTGTGTATCGTGCTTCCAGGGCCCTCCTTCGACATTAGCTGCGGTGCATCACCCTAGGTGATAGAGGCACACTTTTTGGCGACTCCCAATCCTCTTTCAACGTTAATGGTTCATATTCTGTTGACATTGCAGTTGCACCAAGACATGCCAGTGTGTACAGTGCATCACCCTAGAAAGTGAACGACGATCCGAAGGATCACTCGCCCACGTGGCGTCCGAATAGCACTGGAGCTGGAGGGAGATGGAACGAGGAAATAAAAGGCGACGAGTGATCGTATCACGAAGATAACGAAGAACACAAAGAAGATGACTATAATGAACAGTGGTAGGAGCAGAAACAAACTGACTCAGAATATGAACAGGATAAGAGATGTCAGGACGAGTGACAGCAAGATAAAAAAGGCTCCCAACAAGATGAAGATAACGTGTCGGATCAGAAAGAGGATCACCATCAGTAAGTTGAAGCTTAATATTAAGCTCCATAGGGGTCTCAACAGTGCGCTCATCCCCAAGAGCAGCACGAGCAAGAAGATCCTGAATATACTTTTCCTGAGAGATGTAAAAGCCATCAGAAGTGGAGGAAACCTCAATCCCAAGAAAGTATCGAAGAGGACCAAGATCAGTCATAAGAAACTGATCGCGAAGACGAGCCTTAACAAAGGCTATATACTCAGGATCATCACCTGTAATGATCATATCGTCAACATAGAGAAGAAGAGTGCGTCCACGAGGAGAAGTGTGAACAAACAACGCTGGATCATGAGCACTAGGGGAGAAACCGGCAGCTATCACTACAGAAGCAAAGCGCTCAAACCAGGCACGAGGAGCCTGTTTGAGGCCATAAAGAGAACGTCGAAGACGACAAACCATCCCCTCAGGAACAGAGTACCCAGGAGGAGGCTGCATATAAACCTCCTCACTCAACTCACCATTGAGAAAGGCATTCTGAACATCAAGCTGGGACACAGACCAGTGACGAACAGAAGCAACAGCAAGAAGAGTACGCACAGTGGTCATATGAGCGACAGGAGCAAAGGTCTCATCATAGTCACGACCATGTTCCTGCTGAAAACCACGAGCCACAAGACGCGCTTTATAGCGCTCAAGAGATCCATCAGAGCGAGTCTTAATCTTATAGACCCACTTACACGTGATAGGACGAACACCGGGAGGAGGAGAAACAAGATCCCAGGTGCCAGTGCGCTCAAGCGCAGCAATCTCCTCGGCCATGGCCAGCTGCCATTCAGGATGATGCTCAGCATCCCGATAAGAGGTCGGCTCGGAGGCAACAGAAAGACCATACTGACTAGGAGAGTAACGGTTGGGGGCACGACGCTGACGAACAGGACGAGTAGAGGGAAGATCATCAGAGAAAGACGACGCAGGAGACGACGATGAAGAAGAGGAAATAGGATAGGAAGACTCCGGAGAACGAGGAGAACTAGGAGAACTAGACGGAGCAGAAGAGGACGGTGTTGAAGAGGAGACATCAGGGGGAGGAGATCCTGAAGAAGGCACAATAGGGGTAGAAGGAGGTGTGTCAGGGAAGAGAAGAAAAGAGATATCTTCCACCGGGTAAGTACCAGCGGTGGGACGAGGATAGAAAGGACGCGTCTCATCAAAAGTAACATCATGAGAGATACGCATACGACGACCAACAGGGTCCCAACAACGATATCCCTTATGCTCATCACTGTATCCGAGGAAAACACACTCAACAGACTGAGCGGTCAGTTTGGTGCGTTCGCGAGGAGCAAGGAGAACATAGCAAACGCAACCAAACAAGCGAAGCATGGAGTAGTCTGGAGACTGTCCAGAGAGGCGCTCAAGAGGGATACCACCCTGCAAGGCAGCAGAAGGCTGAATATTGATGAGGTAAGCCGACGTAGCGACAGCCTCAGCCCAGAAATGCGGCGGGAGAGAAGAAGCAATCATCATAGCGCGAGTGGTCTCAAGAAGATGGCGATGCTTACGCTCAGCAACGCCATTCTGGGCATGTGCGCCAGGACAGGAGAACTGAGCAAGAGTGTCCTGCTCAGCAAGAACACCTCGCAACATCTGGGAGATATACTCACCAGCGGAATCAGCACGGAACACACGGATGGGGGTAGAATATTGAGTACGAACCATGGCCGCAAAACGCTGATATATGGAGAGCACCTCACTACGAGAGCGCATAAAATACAACCAAGTGTACCGAGAAAAATCATCGATGAATAAAATACAGTAGCGATGGCCCCCTTTCGAAGCGAAGGGAGCCGGACCCCAAACATCGGAATGAACTAAATCAAAAGGTCGCTGAGATACAGACGCGCTAGTAGGATAGGGAAGCTGAATCTGTTTACCCAACCTACAGCCCTGACAATGCAAAGACCCATCTCCTGAGACAGACCCCAGAAGACCACGATGAACTAATGACGACAGGCGAGAGTCACAAAGGTGACCAAGACGATGATGCCACTGCTGAAAAGAGCTGGTAGTAGAGGCGACAACCGGAGAAGAACTGGCAGATGAAGTGGCAGCGGAAGGAACACGAAGCCAGTCTAACTCCCAAAGATCTGAAGAGTCACGGCTGCGAGGGCCAGCTCCAACCAGGGCCTGGGTGCGACGGTCCTGAACAACACAAGAATCAGCATCAAGAATGACGCGACAACTAGAGTCAGTAAGCTGGCTAGCAGAGAACAGATTCATCTTAAGAAGAGGGACATGAGAAATATCAGGAACAAAAAAAGAAGAAGTAGAAAGGGTGCCCCGACTAGAAACAGGGAGAGAGGTACCATCAGCCGTAAAAACACGGACATGAGAAGGGAGAGAACGAAGAGCGGACAGAAAAGAAGACTCAAAGGTCATATGAAAAGAAGCTCCAGAATCCAGATACCACGGAGACGTACCTGACTATGTAGAAGGTGGTGGTCGCACAGTGCCTGAAGAGTCAGTCACAGAACCAGCAGTGCCCGTCGAAGAAGAGCCTGTAGCAGCTAGCATACCGCGAAGACTCCTGATAATGTCCTGATCAGAGAGAGCAACTGCTGAAGATCCGAAAGAAGCCGACTGCCCACGAGCCTGGTGCTGCTGACGTAAACTGGGGTTCCGTGTATAACAGGTGGCCCAAGTGTGACCATCCCTGTTGCAGTAAGAGCAGTGACGAAGAGATTCACGGCGACCCTGACCACGAGCCTGCTGATGCTGACTCTGACCCTGAGGCTGCTGGTGCTGAAGCTGACCCTGACCTGGAGGAGTAGAGGAGACGGCGGGATCCAGGCAGGGACCGCGCGTGGCTGAAGCAGAGGCGGGGCCTGCCAGACGAGGACGGGCGGTGTCGGGCAGGCGTCGGGGTCCTGTCACCCGACGGGATTTGTGCAGAAGGCGACGGATGGCCGGATTCGATCCAGATTTGTTGACAAGGAAACCGATCTGGGAGCAGATCGGATCGAGCTGGAGATGGCGGGCAACTATGGCCAAAAAACGAGGCGGCAACCGGCGGCGGCGACGACGATAAGATCGTCGGCGACAGGGACGGTGACGGCCAGCGACGAAGTTGCGAGTAGGAGGAGGCTAACCTAGCTCTGATACCATGTCAGGAATATGCAACTTGTATTCCTCTGGGGCCAAAGGCCACAATATATAATACAGGTACATGGCAAATATGCAGGAAGCCCCCTAATATATGGGGGAAATACAATATACAGATATATACATCTAACATACACAACACTCCAGGACCGTTTTCAGTGCAACACACTTTTTGGCGGACTCCGCTGGGGACAAGAATCTTAGATCAAACAATGATGACCGGTCCTAAACTCTTCCGCGCTGCTGCTGCTTCCCATGCTCGCTAGCACGAGCACCGCGGGCGGCGAGGCAACAGATCCCTGAGCATCGACGAGCTGGTGGACGCGTGGTGGTGGGGAAGGAGCTGCGCGGTCGTCGCACTGCGGCGCTCGGAGGCGGATGAGTCCGAGCTCGGGATCGGTGTTCTGCCCATGGAGACGGCGGTGGTGGCGCCGACAAAGGAGCCACAACACGACGCAACATCAGATGACGACGGAAGCGACGGCGACTACCCCAAAACTGATGGCGACTACTTTCCAAACCACCTTCTTTGTCATGTTTGGGTGCACCCAGCGGGAGAGGAGAAATGGGAGAAGAACGGAGAGGGAGAGGAAAGCTGAATTGCTGATCACTCAGGCAGGGCCGATCCACGGATTTTAGGGGCCCTAGGGAAACATGAAATGAAGGGCCCCTTGTTTAATGTGTTAGAGTTTCCTAGGGTCAAAGAGGGCAATGGCCCCCTACTCCAAAAAAAACTAGAGATATATTTAATATTTATGTTAAACTTTTAATGATTACTTAAGTTTATCATGATTTGTGTTCTTGGCCGTCTCAATCTATCATGCTCCGCCACTTCATCACACAGAAAAGACTTAAAAATATTAGTATTTCATAAGAAAAATTATTGTAATGCAATATAAAATTAAATAATCTGTATATTTGATAGATCCATGATGTTTGAAATCTTGGTGAAGACCTTCGAAACAACTTATTTTTATTAATCGAGTGAACAATACACGATGATAGTTATTTTATCAATTGCTTCTTGTGTACATATGCTTGTGCCAAAAATGAGTTCATGAGTAAACATATTAGGCAATGAATTAATAAGAGGATGAAATAGCCCCTCAATCATATATAATGAGGACGAGTAGAATTGCTGGAAATCGGAGGAGAGTTGCTTACAGAATGATATAGTTATGCAATTGTGTCCTTAGTTTTCACTAATTAATATGAGGATCTCCTGGCAAAAGGAAAAATAATACGAGGATCGGTGTTATTCTGCACATTTGGAGAGGCTAACAAAATCATGGCATCGAGAAAAGATATTCAAAAATGTTAGAGTATTTTTTATAAATAAACTATCTATATTTTATTGTTTTAGATAACCATCTATATTTTCTAAAATTAGTCTACATTATTGGATGTCAAAAGTATTAGACAAACATAGATACGCAAACAAGTCGTGGACCGGGGCCCCTAGACCATGGGACCCAAGACAAACGTCTCTCTACCCCGCCCTATGGGTCGGCCCTGCACTCAGGCGACAGTGGAAAGGGAGAAAACTCAGCGAGCTAGGAGCTGGAAGCTGGGTAGCGAGGCGGACAGCAGTACACTCTGACTCTGTTCCCTTCTTAAAAAGACTTGCTTTCTCAAGTTTTCAATGAATGCCCCTGTTTTTTTTTTTCAGGTAGTTTCGGTACCCACATGAGGACACCGATTAATTCCCATCGGAAGCTAATTAAACTGCAGCCATGAACTCACCCAAGGTACGCGTGCCGGTCTTTATGTTTGGCTTGTAAACTAAGTGGTTCCGCTGCTCCGTGGAGCGTTATGTGCCTTATTAATTTAAAGCAGGGCAAATATATGGCTTTTATCTCAAATTTCTTATCCAGGATAGAAACAACCTTATCAAAATTTCAACTTCATATGAGTAACAAAGCAAAGATAATCAACACTCTTTGGGCTAGCCTAGATCCTTCGCTAAGAACATTATAAATTTTACCAATGGATATCTCAAGTTTTTCATCTCATCTTCCTTTTTGGTCTTATCAAAACTTCCATAAAGACTTTCATGAATAAAGGTTGCATGATCAGCATTTGCAGCTATGAAACTACCACCTATATATATATATATATATATATATATATATATATATATATCATGGAGTCAATAACAGTTTTAAACCACACATTCGAGACAATGTAAAATTTCCCAAGCATGACAAGCTTGGTGTGTTTAGCGGGATCTTTATTATAAATTTCATTGATTCCAAACTAGCAATCCTTTACCGTTTGTCCATGATATTATATCAAAGTGAGCATTTCATCCTCAACACGAGTAACAACATTACTAAAAGAAGACATAAGTGTAGGAACAAAAGAGGTACTAGTTTTGTTTTGTAGTTTTCGCATTATAAGACAACTATAGAACAAGACAACTACAAGAGCTTAAAAATCTAACAGAATAGAGAAATATTGTTTTCTTGCACATTGGCAAAATCCATGTGGAGTGGTATTCGTTCGATGCTAGGGGTTCGACGGAATCCCGAATCCTTTGCCCATTTCTCGATCATACCATCTCCCTCAGGTAGAGCAAGACAGTGTTTGTGGATTTTGTTTGTGACTTGTAGATCTTATGATTGAATTAGATTTTTATAAGATGATGGTGATGACTGGGAAATGGGGGGAAATATGCCTCCACGTCATATAGACATATAGTATAATTTAAATGCGTAAATGCATAAACTAAGAAAATGATCAAACACTGCATGTAATTTATTTCTAGAACTCTTACATTTGTATAACATAGTTGTTAGTTACACCTCCGTAGAGAAAATCTTGATTCAAAATTCCAATGTCTCTATTACATGGCGTTACAAACATGTGAATACTAAAAAAAATTTACAAAATATATAAACAAAATCCTCCTCACTTTAGCCCAACACCGACGCACCGGGGAGCCATGAAGTATGGAATTTAGTGTTTTTTATATATAGCACGTGCATGACTTGGCTATTTCTCCTAGCTGATTAGCCATCAAGAAGTTTCGTAGTGAGTGATGTTTATACTTCCGATCATATGAAGATCTATCTAAATGGTTAAGTAGCGAGCCAAAGAGTATGTGTGCAATATATAGCATAACTCTATTTATGAGTTGACTTTATCATGTATAAGATTTTTATATGCATGAATGGAGTGGAGGGAATATTTGATTTAATTTGTAAAACAACATATTTATCACCGTGTCAAGCTAGCACATATGGGATGCTACATCGAATTGTACGATCCACTATGTTATGTTTAGTGTAAATAAACATAGGATATATGGAAGGAATGCATGTTTTAGTTTTAATCTATACTAGCAGGGACTGCACGGCGCACACCACATCCGTGGATGCTCGTGTGCCGGGAGTACCCAAGGAACTCATCAAGCGATACACATATGTAGAGATCGAGTTGCCTTGCATATTTCAGTAGACCACGCGTACGCATAGCAGCCAAGGCAATTCACAGCAAACACAAAATGTTGAAACAAAGTCGAACAAATATAGAGACCGGGTTGCCTTCATAATTCATCAACGTGTAGCTGTCCCATGCAAACCGGTTAAGCAAGTCGAGGACACGGCTCTCTATAGCAACATGACAAACGGTAATAAACTTCCCTCCCACCATAGTTACACTGCACATTCGTTGCCCCTTGATGAATGCAAATATGATGCACATTTAAGCATATAGATTATTCATATTGTCACTTATCTTATACTATATCTAGCTACAACTATGCCTATTATACATGATTACTAGTTCTCATTCATTTTCATACTATTAGTTTTTATTAGGATTTTATTCCTTTCCTTGTCTTTGACTTGTGTGTAGGTGTTGTGATTTATTATGTCAAGGCAAGAGAAGCCAAGAGGATGTAATTTGGAGGATCTGCATGCACCAGACTTAGCCATTTGAGGGGTGGAAAAAGTGATATTTTTCCATTATTTCAAAATCTAGATCTAATACCATGGTGTTGTATCTCTCTTCCATATGAATCCAACGAGACAAAAAAAACCTAAATCGGAGTTCGTATAAAGAAATTACGGTCAAAATACAAAAAGCATCTGTAAGCGTAACAACCAATGGTACGGGACGGTACGGTCGTATCACCCACCAGTATGATAGGTATGGACGCACGAAAAAGGCCTTTCTGAACGCGTTTCTTCATAGAATCTGCTCTCATTTGTTCCTAAACCTTCCTTAGGTCATAGGCAATGTTGGAGGGGCTATGAGAGACCCTCTAAGCCTATATAAAAAGGTGAGGAGCCAAGGGAGAATTCATCCTCTCCATAGACATCCACGGGGAAGCCCTGCTGCTTTGCCACCTCCATAGCCGCCGCACAAAAGCTCTCCATCATCACCACCACTCAACATGAAGAGGGACCTTGGATCTTGAAGGGCTACACATCGATCTCCATCATCATCATCATCATCGTCGTCGTCGTCTCCAACACCGATCCTATTTATATAGTTGGTTATAATCCAAACCCTTGTGGATTTGCACTTGTATCCAATTGTACTTTCATCCATACCATTGTCGTGATGTTGATCCCCTTCATATGTGAGTAGTTCCCTTGTTCTTGGAAGAGATGAAGAAACCCTAGTATTATAATGAAATAAAAAAATGATCTATAACTTTGGTCTTTGATCTTTACTTGATCTATGATATTGTGTTAGATCTCTCTCTCTCTCTAGATGGTATCTGAAGTCGACCATATAACATTTGCTTCAGGACTAAAGAGAGGGAAATACCCTTTGGACGTGTATGGGAGTATGTCCGGTGCTACTTTGTGACTGCAAGCATTGGATTATAACCTACACGGTCAAATGGTAATAAAGAGAGATTCACTAAACTCATGACGATATTCATGGAGAAACCCTTAATTATGGTGGTATATAGAAGTGACTTGCTTGCAGGCATCGCAATGGTTATTTAGAGATGACCTCATCACATGACTCATACAATGGCTTTCTCACGAGACTTGTTGGTGAACATCTTATTATGAAACTCTCCTCACACATATTATGACAAAAAATATAGGTTATCCTAATCATAAGTAATTCTCACATGCTAGTGGTGTATCCTACATCCCCGAGAATATTTAAGCCTTATCGAGTTCCAATACCAATCCCAACGCACTTGTTACTTCGTTTACTTGCTTTCATTACTTTCTTTCATACAAGCACAACACTCTTTACTTGAGATCAAAGGCAACTTACGAGTATCCTTTGGTGCATAGTGACGAGGGCATACAAATCTTAACCAAATAGCTCTTTGTGGGTTCGATAGTCTTATTTTGAAGGCATCACCTCAGCTGATCCAGCGAGAGGGCCCGTCAAGCATAGATCTACCCTTCCTGTCAGCCAACGACGCTAGAGGTCTACGACTCCCTCGAGGGAGCCACCGAACCACATGAAAGATCAATATGTCGTCATGAACAGTCACGCCCACACGAGAGAAGTTGGTGTAGCCGTTTTCGACATAGACGCGCCATGTACAAACGATCTCTGATTACTCTCTCTTCCATGAAAGATTGTACACCACACAACAAGGTTCACTAATCCGTGTGGTACCTATGTGGGACCCCGGAGACGTGCGCCCATATTATGTTTTCTTGCTCGGCGGCGCAGTTTTTGTGGAGCTTTATTCGTAAAGCTCTGGGTCCGGCGTGGCAGACGCAGGAACTGGGGGAGTTCCTGCAGGCCCAGGCCACCAGGACCGGCGGAGGTCGCCGACTCTTTTGGCTCCTCTTTGCGGCTCTGTCATGGACCCTTTGGAATGTGCGCAATAAGATGGTGATTGAACGTGTGTTTCCCACCCGGGCAACTGACTCTATTTTTGCTTTGCTTGCCTTCTTACAGCAGTGGTCCCCCTTGGTGCGGCAACGTGACCGGCCGGCTTTCGAGGCCTCCCTTCTAGCGCTGAGGACGACGGCGTCCCCCTTCTTGGCGCCGACGACCCCACCGTCGCCACCTCCTGCGTCGTCCTGAGGGACCCTCCGTGTCTCCTTCTTTTGTTTTTTCTCCTTGGGCAGTGATGTGCTGTGGCCCCAGCGTTGTGTGACTTATTTTTTCTATCCTTTTGGCCTCATCCATGGTGGTTGTATGTCCGTTTGTATACTTGGAATTATGTTTTATTTATAAAGCGGGGCGCGAGCCTGATTCGAGAGAACTTGTCTACCTAGCTAACGATCATGCAGCAAGTCGCGTAGCAGCGGATCACCAACCTCTCCAAGAAAGTAGCCCGGACCTACAACAAGGGGCACAAATGGAAAAAGATAGCCCTTATTATCAATCATATAGAGGATGTTCGCCGCCTCCTAAGAATCAGCCACTCCGGCGAGAGGGCCCTCCGGAAAAAAAACGGCTCATTCTTTCGGCCAGCGCCACCAGAATCGCCTCCAGAATTGCTAGAGTATAATTACCCTATAGAATCGCCTCCAGCATTGTTCTAGAATCTCCATCAGAATCGCCTCCACCTCGATCACTATGGCAAACCACGAACACAACACCACCCTCTCTGGTCCTCATGATCGCAGCATTTGTATTAATGTTGCGCATACCTAGGCGGTGGAGCAATCCACCGTGGTGCCAACACAACCTTTCCCTTCTTGGTCTTTTGAGCTGGAATCTGACCAAGATCATCAAGGAAATGTCTAACAAACAAGTATGTATACATAGTGCTCTGATGTTCTCCCTCGTGTGTAACTTCTCTGCATGCAAATCAAATCATCCATAGTGTAGTCGCCATCTCCACAAAGGCAGACTGATCAAGGGTATCCATCATAAGAAATTGCCATTGCTTGGAAGATGGATCCTCTGTCATGCACATGTGTTTTTTCTTCAGCAACCAAGGCCCAAACACAACGAGACATAGTGAAGTCAAGTAAAGAATGTCTCCATGAATCCTCCGCACCAATGATAGCATAGCTGCTCATCTCAGCCATGTGACTGGAACATCGACTATAGGTACAGAGTGGTCTGCGAGCCGCATAAAAACACACACAAGTTCGAAGGAACCCGACTCTTCCACAATTTATACCATAATTTTTCTTCACTATAGTGATGAGACCCAGATGCTCTCTGTTCAATCCAAACCCAGCATGGCTATCGCGTACGAATCAGCATGTGCTACACTAATCGAACAGATAAAATTTTGGAGCATTCGGAATTCCACGCCCACGTATCCTCATGCCTGCGAGTGCTCGAAGGATTCTGAGATATCTTCTCTGCATCCATGGGAACGAAGAATTCCTCTTCCATGAAATATATTACCATTGATTAGAACACTAACCCACATCGGGAGATTGTCTTTCGGACAGACTATAGGGTGGAGCATATGATCACGAGGGAGCCAATTTTGATTCCATGCATGAGTAGTCTCTCCTGTCCCAATACGCCTTATTTACCCTTGTTTCATTACGTCCCTCCTCTCGATCAGAACTCGGCACACTTGCAAGGTGCACCAATAGTAGCCTCAGTGAGATATATCGTAGTGAAATAAACCGCCTTGAGTATTCTTACACTAATAAGAGAGTCGGGTTCTGTATAAGACGCAAAGGTTTCTTAGCTAGCACATGACCTTTCAAAGAACCCAGTGTGTATTCCTCTTCCCATCCTTTCATTTGCACCAAATATTCCCGATCATGGCATTGATGTGGTGACACAAACCCTGCAACAGCTTAAAACACGACATAGAGATTGTCGGGATTGCTTGGGCTACTGATTTTATCAAAACCTCCTTCCCTCCAACATATAAAAGTTGTTCTAGCCACCCTTGCACTCTCTTCCATAACTTATCTTTTAGGTACTTTAAGGGACCACCGAGTGAACTGCCAACATTGGAGGACATGCCAAGATACTTCTCGTTCAATGTATCATTTGGCACTTACAATATTTGCTTAACATATAGGCGTGTGGCCGCTAATCACCCTTTCACCGCTATAGTAGACATAAAGTTAGTGGTGTGCTTCATTCTGCACACGCTACCGCAATTGTTGAAATTAGCAACAGCATCTGAAACATCCGGGATGCCACCTGCACTAACTTACTATTGGTGGTGTTTCAGTCTTTATGAACGCTCTAGTGTGTTGGATCCGGTAAGGCTAGGAGAAAACAATAGTGGTGTTTTATTTACCAAAGTCGTATTGATGACAAGTAAACCATGAGTAGCTCCTCGGAGGCGTGGAAAGAAAGGGGTGTGAGACTTAGGACATCAGGACACGGAGCACACAATTTTATCCAGGTTCAGATCTAATTGCAGTGGTCGGATCATACTCCAGTAGTCCTATTGTCAATCTATACC